>CATIWF010222457.1:0-16689 GCA_949630135.1 Balakata baccata
AGAAATCATACTTTGATTGTTTCTCTCTTTCTTCTCATTCTTCTTCTCAAGTGATAGAGGTTGTGGCAAAGCAAAGTTTGCTGTAAGTAGGTGTTGTGTGTTCAACAACTACTTGAATCTGTTGTATCCTGGGAGACAAACGCTGGTTATCCTAAACACCAGTGTAGGAGGCGAATTTGTCTTAAGGAAACTGTGTGCTACACAGGCCTCAGATTGGTTTTCCATTTTCTACCATATTTTGAATATTGAATTAACATTTTTCCTATCTTATTTCTTGTATTTGATTTATAACAAGAGGTTTTGTAACACCCCTCGATATTACTAGATTTCCTTCTAATCAACCGAAAGATGTTATGATATATGAGATTTAAAACCTGTTTAATTTAAGATTTTTATTTGTATCATAGTAATAATAATTTGAAAATAAGAAATCAAATGCAGTTTGCAGAAAATTAAAGTTTACTTTACAATCCTTGACACCTTCGAGCTACACACAATTCAAAATAAAACAAAACTACCTAAATCTTTTATTACATCTCAAAATCCATGGACATGATATATACATTTATCATTACTCTCCTAGTGTCAGCTTGACCTTTGACTCATCAGGCTCTATCTCTTTGTCAACTCGAACTTGTACCTCAATCATGTGTATAAGGGAAAACCACACACACGCTAAGCAATTTAAGCTTAGTATGAATACAACCATTTAAATCTAAGTACTTAATACTTATATATATATATTCCCTTACCTAGACCTTTACCTCAATCTTGGTTAGGAATTACCTCCATCCCATATTACACTTGCTCCTATTTCCATATCTTTCACTAACTTGCAATCAACTATTTATATTATACATATATACATATATCTATATTTACAACCACCCATGTAACAGAGTACTATAATACATCATTCACACACATAACATAATATTCAACCAAGCCCAAGGTTCATCTAGTCTTACCCAGCATCTCTCAAGCACAACAATAGGAATCAAGGACGCCCAAATACAGGGCCTCAAGCCACATTGACCCCCTACCATGGTACCATACTTTGTTCTACCCTTTCCCGGACCTAAAAATCTCATTTAAACATTTCACGCATATCACACATAAAGAAATCAAAAAAAAAAAAAAACTCATTAGGCACACACAAAATTTTTATGGTAGTTCAATTACCACCCAACATGTCAATATTTTCAACATAAAAAGAAACTAAAATGTGCCATAATCATACCACAACACACACTTACACATATACATATAAACATTAAATATTATAAATCACCATCAACAACCACCATATTCTTTACCTATACTACCCTTAATTGCCATTCAATATTCCATTTCATTTATTACCATTCATATTCCCAAGTCAATGTTTATATCACACAAGTGTATAATGTATTTTCTCTCTTCAACAAATATACTTCTAACCTCTCTAACAACATTCATCCAATCATAAATCTTGCCTCCGGCTCATATTCCCTACTAAATCCATCAGTTCTAGTATACATATAACCTCATTCAACCCTATCATTAAACATTTTGTGAGTATAACATAACTTACATTAGTTGTTTACAGCTAACTCATTTACTTGTCCATTTTCCATACTTAAGCATTCATTGCCTACCAACCCATCCCTTATTGTTCAATTAATGTGTCATCCCATATTTCTCTATTTATTACAACCCAAATAACACATCATTCAAGTATCCAAATCACCATTTGGCATTTAACCCATTTAACAACTCATTTCAAATATTATTTATCGTTCATAGTTCATTTACGTACAACTTCCATTTCCCTCATAGTTTTTAGGCCACATTATCATTTTTACCCACTACACATTTAAATACATGCCAACTGTTTTCTTATCATACCATTAACCTTATTCTAGCATTCAAACTCTAAACAACATATAATTATGCATTTAACTCAAACGAAGCCACATATGCGCACATACTTCTTTGAAACCGAAAACTCCAAGGTCACTCCACTAGCCAAGACTCCTCATAAGTACAATCATAGTCACATATCACTAGCCATAATCATATCAAACCATATAACATAAACCCTAACTCAAAATTCATCAAGCTAGGTCTTTTAAACACTTCACCCATTCTAAAAATGTGGTTACCCACTTAATCTAACATTAAAGTGAGTTTTCTCTCAATAAAATCCAAGATTACTCTTTAATTTAACCCAATAATACATGTGTCTCTACCCATTTTAGGTAACTCATATCAACCACTCAAAAATCACACTAAATAGACGAGAAACTATGATTTCTTACCTCTTGAAGGCCGAAATCATCACCGATTAGCAAAGAATCCCGAGCTCTCTTCGAATCCCAAGCTTTCTCTCTCTTATCTCTTTTCTTCCTTGAAGAAAAACTCTAAATCCTTGCTTAAATCTTCCTCTAATATGTTTAATCTATGTTTGAAGGCTTAGAAACCTTTAAAGAACCATAGGGAAGGATGAAGATTTCAGAGAATTTGGGGTTTTAGGGTTTTGAGATGTTGAAAATTTTGTTAAAATGAGTTAAAATACGTGAAAAAATCCATTTATACAGATCCTTCAAGGCCATGGTCACGACCATGACACTTTTTAGGTCTAACCGTAAACAATTATGGATAAAAACACCAAACTTTGACCTTTACGGCCATGACACTCTTCGGTCATTGTCATGACACCTTAATTTCTCACTTCCTCTTCATTCTTTCAACTCCTTTCAAAGCCATGACCCAAAACCAACCATATACCCCTCGTATATCTTAAATATACCTTTTTAACCTTCCAATATACCTCTCATATACTCATCATATGACATCTATACATATATTTTAAATTCTTACTATAATTACTGAAATGCCTCTTTTAACTTCTCATTGCCTTATACTTAAATCACTCATATAACACTTGTATCATTTTATAACATTTATATAACACCTTATACCAGTTTATCTTTATTATATCTAAGCCCTAAATAGCGGGTGTGGTAGGTTCTGCCATTTTAATTTCTTAAAAAGACAGAAGCAGAACTACATAAGGTAATGAATTGAAGCTTAATCACTTTTGACATTAAGACCAAACATAAATGTCTAAAATTTGGTGAGGGACATATGATAATACAAAGAGAATTTTCTAATCCCTAGGCTGGGTTTAGGGTTGGATAAAGTTGATATTTTTTGTATAGTATTTGGAATTCGTTTGACTAATTCAGAGTTTATCATATAAGATTCTGAAAAAGCTCTAAAACACTATCTCAAGGCTCTGTTTGGATTGAGTAATTTTAAAATTTATAGATTTCATAAAATCTATGGATTTTAAATCCATATATTGTGAAATTCATGGATTATAAGAATTCTATCGTTTGGTTTGACTATAAAATTTATGGATTGATAATGTAATTACCCTTATACTTATGTTTAGTTGAATGACCACAATCCATAGTTTTAACAATTAATTTCCAATTTTATCTTTTATTAATTATTGATAATTTTTTAATAATTAAGCATATATAATAATTCCATTACATAGTTAAAATTTTTAAAAAATAAAATTAGTTATTTTAAGAATTGAAAAATAAAAAAAATAAAGTTATTATATATTATAATGTTTAATTGCATTGCTAAAAATATTTTTTATTAATAATTTAATACATATTAATACTATATTATGCAAAATAATAATAATAATAATAATAATAATAATAAAGCAATTAGTTGAAATTAAAAGAAAATTTATTTTTACATTTTTAGGATTAAAGATAGTTTTGAAATATTATTAATTTATTAAAGACAATTTTAGAATAAAAAAAATCTGACAACAACCTTTTATTGACCAAAATCCATGAATTTTGAATTTTTATACCTAGAAGATGGGAAATCAAATCCTTCAAGATTTTGGTATATGAGAAATTTTTCAAAATCTATGGATTTTGATATTTTTTAAGTAACCAAACGATAGATTTAGCATAAATCTATGAATTATTTAAATTTCTTATTTAAAATCTATCAATCCAAAATATATCCCAAAAGTATTTAAAGTAGTTACATACTCAGAGTTTAAATTTGAGATTTCTAATTAAGTTTAAAGAGTTTCTTATCAACTCATCAACACCCTCTTTTGATTCAACTTTGCTTATTCACTACTCTAGTCCACCTAACTGAGATTTGATAGAGTCGGACACCTTAATAAATTATTTTGCACAAATGGTTTTAATTAGAAGAAAACAAATAATTTTGGGTTTTTTTTTTAAAAAAAAAAGAGGATTAAAAATTGTTTATTCTCTATGGAAAAAAATTATATGATATCTATACAATATTAGAATATAAGGTTCAGTCTATGATAGGTCTAACATATCAGTACACTAGACATAATGAATAACTCATATTATAAGATATTCATCTAACAGTTAAAATTGCAAATCAATAAATGACTCAAATATAGTGCATATTCATCTAATGGTTTATATGCTGACATACCGATATGCCGACATAGTGTAGACAGACCAATTCTAACCATGGAAAAGAATTCGATATAATAAACAATGGAAAAGAAAAAGATAATCGGCAATTTGGGGTTTGGATTTGGGAATTTTTTTATAAATACCAAAAAAATGAGAAATAATTATAATTTTACCTGCTTTTAATATTTTTTTTCAATTTTATCAAAAAATATTTTCCACAATTATACCAACATCACTTGTATATTTTGGATATATCTCGGGAATACATTTAGCCTAAAACAGTTGTGAACAAAGGCTATAAAGTCCAATATACTTTGAACATACATTGGATATCTCTTAAGGATACTTTCGGCCTAAAACAGTTGTAAACAAAGACTATAAAGTTTGGTATACTTTGAGCATGCCTTGGATATATCTTGGATATATCTTGGAGATATCTTCAGCGTAAAACAGTTGTGAATAAAAAGCTATAAAGTCCCGTATATATTGGGCATTTGGATATATCTTAGAAATAATTTTAGCCTAAAACAGTTGTGAATAAAAATTATAAAGTTCAGTATATCTTGGATATACTTTAGGGATACTTTCGGCCTAAAACGGTTGTAAATAAATGTTATAAAGTCCAATATACCTTGAGAATTTCTTAGAAATTTCTTAGAAATTCTTTGGAAATATTTTGGGAATACTTTGGATATACCTTGAAACTATCTTATAAATACCTTGGAAATATATTGGATAAAACTTGAGAATAACTTGGTGATTTTCAATCAAAAAAAAAAAGAAAAGAAGAAGAAAAAAATATATTAAATAATACAATGATTAAAATTTTTTCATAAAAAAGTTGATGAAAAAGATAATAATAATAATAATAATAATAATAATAATAATAAAAGATTAAAGCTAAAACCAATTACAAATTGATTTGGCCCAATATCAAACTCAACCAAATTTGAATGTAGACCAAGATTCACTAATAAAGTTATTGTTGAAGAGTTTTAATTTCCTAGGATTTGGATTTAAGGCCGAAGACTCAAAAATTTCTCTAATGAAGTATTTTTCATTTAAGAAAAATGATTGGAGCGGCAAAGCAGTGATATTTTCTAGTAGTTTTCCAATAAAATTATTTTACGAGATATCAAATATTCCGACCTGTGACTACACCTAAAACGACCATCATTTAAATTGATTAATTATTTATGAACAACAGTGAAAAAACTTATTTAATGATAAATATTATGCATGAACAACTTGTGATAATTGATGGTAATTGTCACCATGATGATCATTTCTTATATGCATTTTGTTCTTAAATGAGATAAAAAAAAAATGATGATGAGAAGACTCGTTATCCACATGTTCATTGCTTTAAAGATTGATTTTACTATATTTATTGCTCGGAAGAACAAGAAAGAAGAGAAAGAAAGAAAGAAGGGAAAAAAAAGATAAAATTGAAAAAATAAATAAAAAAAATTGGTGAAAATAAAAAAAATAAAAGTAGTGGTAAATTCAAAAAAAAGAAGTTAAATTGCATAATTCATGTAAAATTGGATTTTGGGCTGATAAAAGCCCATCATTTTCTAATGAATTTTGAGCCTGTTTGGTGTCATTGTCAAGTGTAGCCAGCCTCATGATCCCATTTTCTAAGCTTCATTCTCTAATAATGCCACGCGTTCAGCTTAGGCATTTGAGATTAATAAGAACCGTCCGATGAGACTGTCTGCCTCCCAGTTTGAGTTCAAGATGTGAGGTCTCATCAAGAGACCAAGTCAAGTGATGGGTCCACCACTGGCCGCCCATAGCTTTATTTTATGGCGTTGATTAGCCGCGTGGATTTTTGCTACTTGCCTGACATGCTTTTCAACCGACCACAAAGCCACTTTGCCAATTTGAATTTTTTTTTCCAAAGGAAGCCAATTTGAAAAGTTGTTATTATTAATTATCATTTGCCTTATCTGCTGATGTTCGAAAAGCTGTCCCTTCTAATTTTTTTTTATTGTTATTAGGTCTTTTATTAAAATTTAAAATATTTACTTGTTACTTAAAAAAAAATTTTCAAGATAAAATATTAATACAATACGTTAAATTTTAAAAAATATATAATAATTTTTTTTATCATTTTACTATAATATAATAATTTTTAATTGAAAAAAATCTAATAATTAACATATTAATAAATTATAATAAAATATAAGAAATAAATAACATTATAGTATATCAAACCTCACATATTATTATTATTATTATTGTTAAAAAATTAAAATAATATATATTCGGAGAAGAGTAAAATTGGAATATAATTATTTGAAAAAAGTTAGAATTTTCAGCACAATAATAATAATAGAAATAACTACAAACTTGGAATATGTCGTATATGATATTCTATTGGAATTAACTTAATAATATTCTTACGTTCGTGAATTTATTATTTATTTTAAGTTTATATGTAAATGTACTTCTAATTTTTCATAATTTAATTAATTTTATTGAAATACAAGAATTAAAAAATAAATTAAGGCACATTAAATAAAATATAATAATAAATTAATAAATTAGTAATTAAATTATATTTTAGCCACTTGAATTTGTTAATTTTTTATTTTACTATATTAATTAGTTTTTGTCCAATTTTCATTTTAAATTTTATTTTAGACTAATTTATCAATAAATATTTAAAAATATGATATATTGGACTACTATAAAAAAAAAAATATTATTATATTATTTTAAAATATGTATATTATTTTTATATATTTTTTAACTAACAAGAGTATATATGATAAAAAAAATTAATTTTTTAAAAAATAAAGTGAAAAAAAAAAGTTAGATAATATAATCAAAGCATTTAATTAAATTAAAGAAACCCAAAATAATTAACGACATGTTTTGCACATTGGTAAGCAACTAGAAACGCGCTGACGGGGACGGGCGATAGCAAGTTCTACGTGGGGCCTGCACGTGTATGCCACGCCAGTAAGAGCCTCAGCTGCTTTCTTAATAAATGAAAGTGAAAGCTTGTGGGGGCGGTCAGGTCAGATTGGGCGGCTCTTAGCCTCCCTCAGCAAGTGGGTTACACTCATCTTGTTTAATTACTTATTTACCCCTCTAATTCCCTCTTAAAAAAGTAAAATACTCTTTCCATATAAAATTTTATTTATCTATTATTTTTATATAAATAAAAATATTTAATTTTTTTATTTTATTTTTAGTATAATATAAAATTCTAAATTATTTATTGTAAATTCAAATTAAATGACTATATTTTTTTTTTAATAATGTTGAGTCTTATAATTTAGCAGTAGTTTAAACTTAATCATTTATTTTTAAATTTAATACCAACTAATAATTTTTTAATTCTAATAAAATTATTAAAAATAATAGCTAATATAAAACGGATGAAGAATTAGTATTTGTTTTTATTTTTTGTGAATAGGGCCATGGTTGATGGACCAAGTCCAAACAAAGTGGGTGCATGCTGGGGGAAATTTTTACAAGTCTACAAGATGTCTACTATTAGGCTATATTATTTTAATTAAAAAAAAGGTTATATCACTTCAATCAAAATTATTTATTGGATTTAATTTTAGGTCAATTCTGTGGTATATATCAAGATTGTAAAAATTGGTTCGATTAATAAACTGGAAAAACCATTAGATTATGAATTTAAGTTTGAACTGAAATTGAACCGGTCTATATAATATTTTTATAAAATATAACATGTCTAATATATAATAAAATATGATATGTTTCATATATAATAAAAATAAAATATAAGTTGTTAGAGATTATTTCTAATGTATAAGACTAATATAATATGTCTTATATTCTTTTTTTATTTCTTTTAAAAAATTGTATTTTATATATTTGTATAACTAAATATTTAATTATTTATTAAATGTAAAGGTAACATATAACTTGAAAATACAATCAATTAAAAATATCAAATTGTAAAAGAAAAGTAATATAAAAAAGAAGTAAAAAAAATATAAAAATAAGTGAATAATTCTACATAGAAAAATAAAAAGAAGGAAGATGACTTAACATTTTATAAATAAGGATGAGTTAAGCCTTTAAAAATATGTTTATTTTAACGAATTTGATTAGTTTGTGGTTAACCCATTTAATTTTGGGATTAAATTTTTGGTTGAACCGGTTAAATTAATTAGGTTGAACCATGTTTAATAATTAATTTTTGTGCGAAAAATTTTAAAAACCCAAAAATGGGTCAACCAAATCCGGTTCCGGTTGAACTGGCCGGATCGCTGGTTTTTCCACTAGTTTGTTTCTTCTCAATTTTCTATCCCAAAACCAATTGGTCTGGTGGCCGGTTTTCGACCGATCCGATTTTTATAACCATAGTATACATGCACATGGGTGTACTTAATATTTAGAAATATTAGATTTTCAACTTTTAATTTCAACTGTTATTAGTTAATAGTTGATATTAGATTTTTTGTTGAATTGGTTGAATTAATTAGGTTAAACCATGTTTCATAATTAATTTTTGTGCAAAAAATTTTAAAAAACCCAGAAACCTGTCAACCTAATCCGGTTTCCGGTTGAACCGACTAGATCACTGGTTTTTCTATCGATTTGTTTTCTCTTGGTTTTCTACCCTAAAATCAATTGGTCTTGTAGCCAATTTCCGATTGGACCAGTCCGATTTTTATAACTATGGTATACGCGCATTTGGGTATACTTGATATTTAGAAACATTATATTTTCAACTTTTAATCTCAAGTCACATTGAGATTAAAAGTTGAAAATATAATGTTTCTAAATATCCGGTGGATTACAAAAGCCTTCTTAATTATATTATAATGTTATAATTTAAAATGTTGCAAATTATTCTTTTGCCATGTGATTTATCGATTATAAATTTTTTTAATTAACACAAAAATTCACATAAAATTTTATCCAAAAAATTTGAACAAATTACCCAAAATTTTATGAAGTTTTAATTTCGATAGATAGAAACAATTTTTTTAAAAAATTGATGAGGCACTTTTTTATTGTCTAGTGAATATCGTATAAAGTAACTAAAATATTGCAGTACATACAAGTCTCTAGTCTTCTTAATAATTAAAACATTCGGTATTAAACAAAACGGCAGGTTGAACCTAAAAAAAAAAAAAGAAAATTTTAGAGGAATTTGATCTGAAATAATTTAGAAAAAATGACACCCACTATCTCTTTTTTTTTCCCCTTAAAATAGTCATCTGAAAATGATTTAATTGCAATTTCATATAATAGTAAATTGATGCGTGCATGAGCAGTAATGGAGCCAAAAATTCGAATAAGTGGATTTAACTAGAAAAGTATAATAAAATAAACCTATCAAAAATATAAAATATAAATATAAAAAATTTACTTAAAAACTCTTAATTATGAATTTTTTCTTTGGAGGCTTTATGAAGAGTACATGTAAAAATAGTATTGAATATATAGTAAAAATAAAGTGAAAAATATAAAAATATAGATAGTTGTTCAAAATAAAATGATATATATATATATATTTTAAAAATACCAAATTCACTAAATTACTTTTAAAATATGGTCAAATGTGCAAATTAGCTTATAAATTATATTTTATAGTGTGAGTTATCCCTTCAATTTTAACTTAGTATAAATAAGTTTTCAAACTTTAAATTTAGTGCAAATTAGATTTTGAACTATATTCTATCGAGCGAATCACTTTTTACCAGACCAAATTATCACACAGCTCTGATTTAAATAGACTAATTATACTGAATTTAAATTTTAAAAGTTTATTTACACTGAATTTAAATTGAGCGATTACTTTGGAAATAATTAGTGCTTTTAGTCTTAAAATTTTGAAGGGATCCAATGTCAGGTTGACACTAGCGTGCCTCCGTCAATGTGCACGAGTGAATGATTGTAATTTTGGGATTTGCCGTAAATGTACTAAACTAAATATAATTTGGAACAAACATCGCTTCAATATTAAGCTATTTAAATTTTCACTCAAGTTGCCCTTCGCCGCATCTTCTCCTCTGCTTTTGTTACTTTCCATTTATTTATTTTTTTTACAAGAAAAATATTTATTGATTTAAATTAGCAATACATTAATAAAAATATATATAAATTTATTAAAAATTATAAAAAATAAAATAGTAAAAATATTCGCAATATCCAGATTAATAATATAATATATCGTCTCAAAGCCTATAAATTTGACTGAAATGTTTATAATTATAGTTTTACAATATATTGACAATCATAATCTGATTTATTATTTCTATTAAATCAAATATGTTTTATATATCGGAATCGTTTATACACAAAAATACTGTAACAAGACAACAAAAACAAAATGTTATAATAAAACGACAAAATCAAACGTTACAATAAGACGACGAAATCATAAAATACAAAGCAAACAAAATAAAAATCTAAATATACATAGAATAACCATTTATTTTATAAATTAATTAATTTAAAAAATATGTAAATGAGTATTTTAGGCATGAGAGAAATGATTACTAGAGAAAAAGAAAAAGAGAAAAGTTAGAAAAAAAAAAAAAGAAGATTAGAGTTTTTCTTTAATTAAAGGAATCGTTTTCATTGATTTTTTTCTTATAAATTATTAATGTTTTAATTTTCTCACATAAAATTCATTATTGTATAGTTTGAGTTTTTTTAAAAATATAAATTTATTTCTAATTCTTTGTTATTTACTTGTTGATAACTGTTTGATATTTTAAAATATTCATATATGAATATAATGTGAGATAATTATAGAAGATTAATTTGGTAGGTTTTCATTAGACATGATTAAATCATATTGTATATACCAAACCAATTTTAAGTAAATGAGCTTAAATTTGGTAAGTTTTCAAATATGAAGGATTTTTTTGGTAATAACAAAATCATATTAATAAAGATATTCTCTGCCTCAACACGTACTTAATAAAAAATAACAATAAATAGAAAATCATATTTTGAGAATTTCATATTTTTATTTAAAAATAAAGATTATTAATGGACCTTAATTTAAACATTATTCTACAATCAAAGGAAATAATAATTCTTGCAATTAGAAAAATATTTTATAATGAAAGTATATGAGTTAATATATTTAACAAATTGTAATCAGTTTAAAGTTTTAATGGCCAAAATATAAAATAAAAATATTACATATATACAATAAATAGTTAACTATATAAAGCTAGAATCATTACCAAAAAGCAAAAGATATATTATGATACATCTAAGAAATGTTTTAATAACTAAACCCAAATATAATCCATAATTACCATAAAAATGATAATTGGTGGTCTTTTTTCTTTTTCTTTAATATGTATGGAGAGGGGTTGTTTATCCACCCAGAATAGATACTATAGAGATCTTGAATCCGATACCCTTTACAAGAGATACAACAACACTAGAACTATTAATTTTTTTTACCTATAAATTTTTTATTAATATAACTTTTTTAAAATTAATATAAATTTATTATTAATACAAATTTATTGAAAAATATGAAAAATAATAAAATATTCATAAAAAGCCTTTTATTATTTTTAAATTTGATGAGAGATAATATCACTTTTAAAAATTATAAGTAAGAGGTTGTTGATGAATAACATAAAACTCCTAAATCATACTATATATAAAAGTGAGAATAGGAGTGAGAGACAAATTTACCAAAATTAGAAGTTAAATTCTATTAGGACTAGATAACTATGTTTTATATATATATATATATATATATAAAATCAAATAAATAGTATTAAAAAGAAAGAAAAAAATAATTTAATAAATTATTCATATGCTTAATAAATTATTTATTAAGATACGATAAAAAAATAACGATAGCATATGTTCATTCAAAGTACAATAATAATGATTTTTACTGATATTTTGAATTTATATGATAATAAGTATAAACTAAATTACAATCATATATGTAATGCATAATATAAATTTCAAAATAGTTAGTACAATTCTTATAAATTATTCAATAAATTACAATTTCTTAATAATTTTTACATAGTTCAAAAATTAATTTATTTTAATCAAATACATAACGAATTAAGCTTTTAAAATCTACATGCATGGTATAATATAATTTACTTTTATATAAAATATAAGAATCAAATATAATTTATAAATATTAGTATTTAAATCAAATGTTACTTAATTTCATGATAATTAAAATTAATTAAAATTAATTTGCTGGACAATATTATTATTATTTATTTCATAATGATGAGTCTAATTATTAAAAATTACGTGCATCGCATATGAATGATTGATAATAGAGAGACAAATAAAATAACCGTAAAATACTTACTACTATTTTATATATAACTCTCAATAATAAATAAATTAGTAATTTGGAAATGAGCAAAATGATTATAAAATACTTATTACATCTATTTTATATATAATGCTTAGTAATGGATAAATTGGTCATTTTAATATAAATTATAGTACAAATTCAATAGACAATAATTACATATAACGTACGTTGATAAAAAATAATAAAATATTTATTACTTTTATAAATAAAATATTATAACAAGATAAAATAAAATAATAAAAAATTATAAAAACTAAGTGATGATGGATGACAAGCCTATTAATATGCAAAGACGTTCATAAAAAATTAGTATAAGTAAAGAGTAAAATAAAGCTCTTATATCATAATGAGCTGGTAATTCATGGTCTTTCCAACTAAACTTCGAAAAAAAAAAAAGGAAAAAAACTCTTACCAACTAAACAATAGCAAAGAATTTGCTAAAACATGCAAGTTCTGAAAATTGAAATGCATGAATCTGATTACAAATTGTCATCGTATGGTTATTTTGTAAAATTTAGATGCAAGTTCTGAAAATTGAAATGCATGAATCTGATTACAAATTGTCATCTTATGGTTATTTTGTAAAATCTAGATATTATATTATGAGAATAATCTGTCACAAATAAAAGAACAGAAACTAATTCAGTAATTTCTTCATTTCTCAAAACCTTCTTTTGTTTATATAAGATTGTTCAATTTTAATAATTTCATTCTACCCAAAAAAAAATTCACGAAATAATTTAAAATAGATCTCAATATTTTGGGTGATATTTGGATTTTTATTTGATTTTAATTATTTTACTTTTTCAATTAACTATTGGAGTAAGACGTTCAGAATTTAAGACTTTTACCCCCATTTATCAATATTATTAGAAATTTACACCATTATGTGGTGAATTATCAAAAAAATAAAAGTAATGATTTGGTTAAGAAATAAAAAAAAAACAAAGAGAACAGGGACTCAATGGTTAAGAAAAGAGGACCCACAAATCCATAAATAAGCAAGGGTACATTGTATACTTTTATCGATAATGACGATTACCACGTCAGAAACCCAAATGCGGAACAGAAAAAACAAATCCGTGAGTAACTCCGTCCAAAAATCCAGAGGGGTATAACTGTAAATCCACTCTAAATCGCAAAAGAAATATTTGATACGCGTCTCTGCGAGGCCCATATTCCATCGCCATTACCGATCTCTCCTTATCTTCATATCTCCTTTCTCCCCCACTCTCTACCTCGCCCGCACCCCCCTCCCCCTCAAAAACTGAACGCTTTCCTCTCTATCTTCCTCTCTCGATCTAGAACAACAAACAATTCAAGAATACATTGAATTTCATAAAATCAAGAATCGATCCAAGAAATGGCTCAGAAGACGGAGAAGGAAGAGACGGAGTTCAAGGTGCCGGAAACCCTCTCCTTATGCGTTAATAATTGTGGCGTTATCGGAAATCCGGCCACCAACAACATGTGCCAGAATTGTTTTAACGCAACCACCAGCACCTCTAATTCAACTCCCATCGCGACCGCCACGACGGCGCCAGCGACAGCGACGACATCAGATGCCGATACCTCGTCTGGTAGCGTGATCTTAACTAGCTCACCGAGATCTAGCACATCTCGGTCGGTTGTCAGAGATCCGCTGGCGGAGACGAGTCAGAAAGTGGATACATCGTCAGATCGGGAAAAATCCGAGGTTTCTATGGCGAAGAGGGAGGTGAATCGGTGCTCCGGATGCAAGAGAAAGGTAGGTTTGACCGGATTCCGATGCCGGTGTGGAGAGCTTTTCTGCTGGGAACACCGATACTCTGACCGTCATGATTGCAGCTACGATTACAAAACCGCCGGCCGGGAGGCTATTGCTAGAGAGAACCCGGTGGTCAAAGCAGCGAAGATCGTTAGAGTCTGATAAAAGGGAAATTCAAAATTAAGAAAGTTGAACCAAAACTTCAAAATATCACGAGGATCGATGCTGTCGATCTGGTTATCTCTCTTTCCTGAATGATAATTCAGAGATCTCCATGGCTAGAGAAAAGATTAAGGGGCGAGGTAAGAAGAGATAGAACCACGAATCACAATCGACAATTCGATTTCAACATAATCCAGATCAAGAACAAGATCACAATTCTTCTATAAATTTTCTTTTCTTTTTTTTAGAAACAAAAGATTGTTATTGTTATAGCTATGAATATGATTATTAATCTTATTATTGTGTCTTGATGATGTTTTCAGCTGTGTTTTTAGGGATTTACCAATCTAAAAATGGCAATGGCTTGTGGATGTAAATTACAGGAAAAGTCTGTGGCTTTTATGTCATTTTCCATTAAGCTGGAAGGATAATTATACAAAAAAAAAAAAAAAAAAGTGGAAGGTTAAGATTGTAGAAAAAAGTTGTGGGACCGCATTGGGTTGTGGGAATGACGTGTGAAAATTTTGTTGTCTTGTGTTTTTTTACCCGTTTTATCGCGATATTTTACTTTTATCTCAATGCAAAATATCGACGTAAGTTTATTTTTATGGAAGATTTGTCTGTAGATTTTTTTTTTGAAATTTTTGCTTTTTTTAACAGAAAGTAATTTTTTTAAAGTAAATTTAGCTCATCATATATTTATAAATTAAATTAATTAATTATTAATATATATATTTAATTATTTTGTTTTTATTGATTATTGTTTTAAGGTTGAATATGTAAATTAGCATTTAAATTATACTTTATGCAGTAAGTTATTTTCTTAATTTTGATTCAGGGCTAATAAGTTTTCGATCTTTAAATTTGGTACAATTAGATCATATTAAGTTCTTTAAACTAGAACTGTGAGTTAATTTGGTCTGGTGAGAAGTGACTCGCTCTATAATATATAGTTCATGGTTAATTTGTATTGAATCAAAGTTAAGGGGGTGATTCGCGCTATAGAGTATACTTTAGAAGCTAATTTACACTTTTAGCCTTATTTTAATTATATAAATGCCGTGATATATTAATATATTAAATTTTTTTATAAAAAATAGATTTATTTATAAATACAATATAAATTAGTTTAATTATATAATAATATATATTTAAGTGTATTATATATATATATATATATATAATATAATTATTATTTACTATCAGCCGTTTGATATAATGTATTAGTATTTATAAGATTTAAAAAATATATAATTTGTTTCATTTATTATATAATTATATTAAATTTTAAAATATTTATTTTAAAAAAATATTTTTTTATTTAGAAAGATATTAGTATAATATGTTAAATTTTAGAAATATTTGTATAATAAACCAAACTTGTAAGGAGTATTAGTATAATATATTAAAATTTTAAAATATAAATAATATAATTTTTATTTTATAAATTTATACAAGTAGATTATATCAAATTATAAAAATAAATAAAAAATTTTTCATAAAGGGGAGATGCGGGGAATGTGGGGTTTAGAATCGGACGGCTGTGATTGGATGATGTGTAAAGGAGTTGGCAGTTTTTGCGTTGGAGAATGGAAGGAGGAATAGGGTCTAGCGGGGAAAGGGAATGTGGAGAAGTGTGCCCTTTTGAGTAAGGTGACAATTGGATTTGTATATGCGGTGCTCCGTTCCGACTCTATGTAGAATGGGACAAGGTTTTTTGTTATTTTTGTAGAATGTGGGGTTTAGAATCAGACAACTGTGATTGGATGATGTGTAAAGGAGTTGGTGGCTTTTGCGTTGGAGAATGGAAGGAGGGAGGAGTGGGGTCCTGTGGGGAAATGGACTGTGGAGAAGTGTGTTCTTTTGGGTAGGGTGACAATTGGACTTGCATATACAGTGATCCATCCCGACTCCACTTAGAACGGGATAGAGTTTCTTGTTATTTTTGCACTCTGCTCTAATTTCGAATTTTTTTTTTT
>CATIWF010222520.1:0-12711 GCA_949630135.1 Balakata baccata
GTGTCATTTATCAGCATCGTCTCCCAATTTACTGGATATGGTGAATAGAACTTGCTCGAAGAAGGAACGGTTGGGTTAGGGTTAGCATTAGGGTTAGGATTAGGATTAGGATTAGACCCACCAGATTTGATCTTAAAGTCCTCTTGATAATGATTGACACCTTTCAAAGCTACATTTTTATTGGTCGGTTGAGTGGAGCTACATGTTCATGGTGACATAATGATATCAACAACAATATAGTCAAATAAAAAATTAATTTTTTAATACTGATTTGGTGATAAGTACTAAAAACCTCAAATTTAAATTTTTAATCAAATTATTAATATTAATTTAATGACTAAAATTGGGAAATATTAAATTCAAAACTTTTATCTGACCTTTTCTACCAGAAAAAATTAACTTTCCAAATATATATATATATATAATAGTTCTTAATTAAAGGATAAATTGTTAGAATATCCGACAGAATATACTAATTAATCTATTTATTTTTATAAATATATTACGAAATTTTTTTATGTTTGATTTAATATATTATCTAGTCATTTCATTTATTTTTTACCATTAAAACAAATAAAATATCAAAAAAATTTCTCTTTTTTTGTTTTAAAAAAATACCAAAAAATTTTTTATTGCTATAAACTTGATACCAAAATATCAAATTTTTTCTGATTTTAAATATATTTTTTAAATTAACTAAATATAAAATTTATCAAAATATAAATAATGATATTTTTAGTATTTTTTAAGTTGATTAACAGAATATTATATATAAAATTAACAAATAATCTTTTAGTATATTAAATCAAATATAAAAAATTTTATAATACATTCCTAAAAATAGAAAAATTAACCGTATATCCAACTAAATTTATAGGAATTTACCCTTAAAGTTATAAATAACCAGAGTTGATGTTAGTGGGGATAGGAATAAAAGAATTACAACATTAAAGGCAATGCCATTCAGAAACAAGATAGGTGTTATGACGTAGTCTGAACCCAAGGACTTTAATCTGAAGTGGATAATGCTGTGTTCAACAAAAGGCCAAACTGGTGATTATGGAGCCCTTCTCTTTATTCCCATATACCTCCACTTCAAAGGATTTTCTATTTTCCCTTACTTGTCCTACTAATTTTGATTGATGGGGTTCCATAAATTATGGAGCAAATTGCATCAGAAATGGTAGAGAAATGATTTTGGCATAAATCATCCGGCACTTTCTATATTTGTTCTATTTTACTATTTAACTTATTAAAATATTTTTTTTATATTGGTCCCTTAACATTATTCTTTTATATTTTTAAAAGATGTAACCTTCTGCTTCCGTCATATATTACCATAGTATTGGGAGCGAGAACTTATAATCTATCTAAGAGGAGTGGTATTAAATATACTTTCTTATACAATTCATATTGAATCTTTCTATAACACACCTGGTGTATTAATACATTATAATATTTATAACCATTATATCATTTATTTTTAATTCTAATTAGTGATATGTAACCTACTATTATAGGTAAAAATTCAAGTGTAATAATACACTTGGTATACTGTAGCAAAGGCCATTCACATTATGCATTTTCAATGAAAAATTATATGCGTGTCTTTTTTCCATAAAACGCCTATTTTTATGTTAAAAATATTAATATTTTATGAATGAAAAAAATACATGGTCTTTTTTATTGAAAATATGCGGTGAGAATTGTATAAGAAAGTATTGATAATACTTATCTTTTTCTAAAGTATAATGGGACAATATAAACTAAAAACTTAATTTAAAAAACCAATTGAATTAAAAATATTTTAGAAGTCGGAATGAAAAAAACAAATAAATATAAAATGCTGAATATAACTTAACCAACATATTTTTTTTTTAAAAGGTGTTCTTTCAAGTAATACCATCAGATGAGAAAATAATGGCTATTTGGGCATATTCCATTTTTATTACTTTGTCATTTCCTTAAGGTATGGCAATTTTCTTTATGTTTTGCCTCCTAAAGTTGAAACATCTCATCCATCAAAACCCATCACCAATTAATCAATTATAAATTTTCAACCTCGTGTGCCCATAAATATATATATGCAATTTTGGTTTTGGTTGGTCATCTTCTCATTAAATGGATTTTCAAATTAGTTTTCCATCCATCACCATGGTTGTAATTTACTGCTCACTCCATTCCATATGAATTATCTTTTTTTTAAGTGTATTTAGATTGAAAAAGTATTTAATAAACTTAATTATAAAAAAAAGAGTTTAACAAAACTAAATTACTTCTTTATAGATATATTTAATATTGAAAAGAAATATAATTTTGTAAAACTAATTACTATAAAAAAGTTAATTTAAAGATAAAATAAAAAAAATTAATATTGCATAAGATATATAAAAGTAATAAATCATTGAAATTTTTCTTATTTGAATAAAAGACAATTAGTTTGAAAGGAAAATAGTAGCACATGGTAAGCTTAAAGGAGTTGAAAAAATATCAAATTAATGTTGCAATCTAAAGTAAACTCCAAGGGTGAAAGAGATAGCCATGTTAGGCTAATAGCATGATGCTCCATTTATATATATATATATATAGTAAAGATTTTTGTTCTAATGATGGACGGTCTCGGGTTTGAAACTCCATCCCACCTAAAAGTGGTTAAAAATTATTATTTCTTTGATCAATATATATATTGCAAAAGTAAAAGATTCGTGATTAGCATTTTTATTTAGTACTACAACAGATCAAAAATTCAAATCTTGTTAATTTTAATTTATGTGAAGTTATACTAAAACATATGGATACTTATTTTCTTAAAATTATTTCAACTAAATATTAAAAAAATAAAGTTACTAATAATTAATATGCTGTAAATCAAAAGTTAAATTATTAAATTGACCAAAATGAGAAAAAAAATGCACATGTAGGAAAGAAAGCAATCCAAGGCTCATCAAACTCTGTCATGTCATTCCCATTTGTCTTTGTAAAAGGGAATTTTACACAATTGTCAAAAAGCACATTAAGTCGCATCAAGCATTACCAACCCAAATTTGACTTAATTGATTAAAATTTTGTTACTAATCAAACTCAACTCATTACGTTAATTAGTAAATAAATTAATAGTTAAAAATCAATCCAATCCAAAATACTGAATATAATTGGATTGGATAAAATATCAATTTGGATTGATTTTAATTCATTAACCAAACAATCTATAATTTGCACTTTAGCTGCTACCAATTTTACCTTTATTTTTTAATATCAATTTTAAATTTATTAATTTGTAATTTTCTTATGTAATATTATAATTTAGTAATTATTTTTTCCATTCAATTCATTTTTTACTTTTTTATATACATCTATTTTTTACATAATTAAATAAAAATTAATTGTATTTTTACTATTCTTTTTAGATTAATAATATATAGTTATTATATTAAAATATTTAATAATTTTCCATCTAAAAAAGTAGTCTGAAGCTAAGTAAAAAACTAAAAATAATAAAAACTGAATTTGAAATTTAGATGAAAAATTAGAATAAGTTAAACAATCACTAAATTATCAATTTTCTAAAATTAAAAGTCGGACTCAACCAAAATCAAATTATTTGAACAATTAAAGTTAATAGAACAATTCCAATCCAACATTACATTTCTTGGAAGCCAAACGAGCATATTATCCTTTTTTATATATAAAAAAAATTCAGAAGTCAAAGAAAAATAATAGAGGAAAAGAATAGGCTCACCTAGTGCAAATGAACCAATACTTAAAGTTGAATAAAGAAATGACTGGAATAACTTCAACTCATTATAAACTCTTTGAAAAATAAAATTCTTATGTTTTGCTTTAAAATTAAATTTAAGATGAGAGAATTCTTTATATGGAGAGAAAACAAAACAAAAGTGAGAGAGATTGATGAGAGATATGTATTTGAATAATTTGT
The DNA here is from genome assembly GCA_949630135.1 of Balakata baccata. Taxonomy (NCBI): domain Eukaryota; kingdom Viridiplantae; phylum Streptophyta; class Magnoliopsida; order Malpighiales; family Euphorbiaceae; genus Balakata; species Balakata baccata. Next base: position 3,938 of record CATIWF010222520.1, read on the forward strand.
ATATATATATTGTAAGATATTTTGATTTATTTATATCATGGTATATCATATGACTTTAATTCCTACAAATTTTAGGAAGAAATTTAACTGATTTTTCTTTACTATACATGTATATATGGAGAGAGTGAAAAATTCGATAATTATCCATGTGTCCAATGGCTTTTAACCAATCCAACTCATAAAATACAAGTTAGTTATAAAAAATTTTAACCAACTCAAAAAAAGTCATTTTAAATTCAAGTAATGGATTTATTTGGGTTGGATGAATTGGTTTGGTTGGATATTCATATTTTTTTAACAACCCTAGTCTTAGTTTCCACATCGACATTAATTTTTCGAAGATTGAACATGTTTAGGACAAAGAAAGAAACCTATGATACGTAAAAAATGCCTTCATAGTCATAGCAGTCGCCCAGATTTTCATCTATAAGTTATATTTTCTCACACAAATGATTACAGCTTGAACAAGTGAGTGGTGCAATGTGGTGAGGATAAGGAATGGTATTGGAATGGACATGTTGAATCAGAGATTTCGAATGTAAAATTGTGAGACTAATAAATATGAGGCATTGTTTGGATAGTAAACCCCATATGAGGTTGGATTCACTAAATCAAAATAATTTTATAAGGAATTTAAACAAACATTCCATCATTAGCTCGATTAAAATTAGTTTCCTTCGCTGTTTCCAATGAAATCAAAAGTAATACAAAAATAACTAGTGCATGAACTAATAATGCTGATGAAAATTTCATTTTCTCTAATATGAGAAATTAATATGGAAAATAAGAATATATTCTTGTTGAGTATTGAGTATACCTTTCAGAATATTTTAGGTATACAATGATGTTGGTTTATAGGTTTAGATCGCTTATGTGGGTTTGACCTAGCTCTAAAGAGGACAATATATAAGAGACATAGAAAAACGGCTTCTCTCTCCACTTTTTAAAGAACATAAAACTAAAGACATACAATTTTTGATATCTCTCAAGTTTTTTTTTTTTTTGGCATTCCAAGTAATGCTCATTCTGAAGTCATCCAAATGTAATTGAAGGTGTTCATGTTGTGAAAGGTATTCCAGATTTTGGTAACTGATCTCTCTAGAGCATTGAAAAAGCAAAATTCTCGTTTTAATAAGTAAATTTTTGTTGACATTGATTATTTGCAAATGTGAATACCTTTGAAATATTTTGGAAATATCTTGGAAATAATTTGGAAATACTTTAAGAGTTTCTTGAGAATTCTTCTTATAATTTTTTTGAAATATCTTGGATATACTTTTGGAAATTCTATAGAAATATATTGAAAATTCTTTGAAAATACCTTGGATATACTTTAAAAATTCAATGGAAATACCATGACTATATCTTGGTGATTTAAAAGAAAAAAGAAAAAAAATAATTAAAAAATTATCAAAAGATTGACCATCTCATCAAGTACTATACTGAAATTGGGATCTTCATGATACTACAAGAGTATAAACTGTAATATATTACCTTTGCATATTCCTATAATGATGCATCAGCTAGTGATTATCAGATTATTAGTTACTTTTTGTTAGATATTGAATTAGCTAGGAATACTAATCTTATTCCCAATTTTCGAAAATGATAAAAACAAATAATATAATTTATATATTAAAGATGTGTACAACTACTTTCTAAAAGAACTTAAAGATTACTTAATAAAGAATTAGCTTTAAAATATTATGAGAAAATATTACCAATTTTAGTTAAATGGTAGTGTCATTTGAAATTCCAATTGAAGTCAATCCCTTTCTCCTTTTCCATTCTCCATATTTGACAAAAATGAGAAAGGAAGTGTAAATTGTTGAAGACCAAAAAAATAATGCTTAGAGTTAGGTTCTCAAATTAAGAGGAGAGCTTGAAGTGAATTGTAATAGTGAGATAGAAAAATAACCAAGAGCAAAAAAAAAACGTAAAGTGTTAACCAGAAGAATCAACTGATTTTATAATTTTTGAAGCCAAAAAAAAAAAAAGAAGCTAATAGTAGTGAAAAGGATAATAGAAAAAGTGGAAAATAGAAAAATTAAAAAAAGATAAAAAAATAATTTTTTATGTAAATAAAAAGAACTAGAAGTACAAATGAAAATAAATTTAAATTTCGGTACACTATAAAATTTCTTTTTTGTAAAACTTGGATAGGTCCATGTCTGAAAGGTCAACTGTACCTCTATTCCCTGTAAAGATTATTCACTCAGTATCTGTTAGAAATAATATATATATATATATATTTAAAAATTTTTTCATTTATACCTCTTAGTATATATATATATATATATAAATTATGAGAGGATGTATATATATAATATATTAAAATTTATCTTCATCCTCTCATAATTTTTTTTTTGGATATTAGAGAGATATGATACTTTATTAATACATTTAAAACGTCTAAGTCGTATACTGCAAAATAGAGAATAGTTATCTCCTTACATTTACTATAAAAGCAAAATTATTAATTGTGTGAAGGAAAAAACTTAAACTCAAGAACTTATTTTTCCAAAAGTAAATATTTTTACTATTGAAACTAGATCTCAAGTGTATCATATCATAATTTTTTATTAAGTTTATTAAAAATATATTTTATTATTCAAAATTATTACATAAATAAAATTTTATCCCACTTAAACCATTGATTCTATATAGGATCTAATATTTCTATAAAGTTCTATAACAAGACTTCAAGCTTACGAATTTATTACTTGTTTTTATTTTTAAGTTGTCTAAAAATATTCAACTTAAAAACTTTTAGTACTAATTTAATATAATATAAAAGTTTTATCACAAAAAAATATTTTACCCTTAAAAAATATCTAAACACAATTACTTGCAAGCATAAATAATAGATAAGAGCGATGACGCCATGTATTTTCTATCTTACAAAATAATAGAAGTAAAAGTAATATTTCCATTATATAAACAAAAATTGAAATATATTAATACTATAAATTATAGCTAAAGAATGTTACTTTATATTAATGCTCAGGTGATAAACAAAACTTGAATTTTAACAACCGATTTTTAAAAAAAATTAGAAAAATTACTATTTATTTTGTGTGATTTGACATAATATATTAATATTTTTTTAAATTTAAAAAATTTACTATTTACTTTATATAATTTGACATAATATTTTAAAATTTAAAATTTATACTATTTACTCTTGAAAATTTGATATATTACACAAATATCTCTTTGCAATTTTGATTTATTATACTAATACCATCTAAAATTTGATATATTGTATTAATATTTTTCTAAATAAAAAATTATATTATTTCTTATTGAAAATAAATATCTTAAAATAAAATAAAAAAATAAATTATATATATTTCAAATATAAAAAAATACTAATATATTTTAATATACAAGTAATTTTTTCAAAAAAAAATTCAGCATATATTAAATCATTATTCTAATCATAAAATTATTCAAAGAGAAACAAGTGGAGGGTATATACACGTGCAAATTGCGTCTAGTGGCATAATTGTGATTTGAGTCGACTTTGACATCCTAATTTGGTAATTCATACCTCATCGTTTTGGCAGGCTTGTCCAATCCAGAGAAAGACCATCACTCAAACCAGTTTTGAGTGCATTAAAAAAAAAAAAAAAAAAAAACAGCATCAGCTCTCGACCATCTGGATTTTGCTTCGTCCATCACTTCTACCTCATATTCAATTAGGGTTTTATATTTTTCAAAAACTTACAATCCAATTACTCAATTGCTCCCTCATTTCACAACCCTAACAATGCTCCCCAAATCCCCCCTTTCTTCTGCTGGATCTTTACTTTCATCCACTAACACTTCAAGAGGTACGCTTTCCTCTCTCTTTGCAACCATTTTTACTTGCTCTTTTTCTTCTTCTAAAACCTCTCATCAAACCCTCATTCCCAATTCCCAATTCAAAATCCCCCTTGACCAGTTTTTAAAGATTAACTGCAAATCCGGTGATCTCACTCTCCCTCAAGCACTACACTACTTTGATCTGATGATTCATATGCGACCCACCCCTCCTACAAAACTTTTCAATTATTTGTTAGGCGCTCTTTCTAAAAAGAAACACTACTTTGATGTTATTTCCCTCTACAAAAGAATGAATTCAAGTGGGTTCTTCCTAGATTTCTTTTCATTGAAAGTTCTGCTTAACTCCTTATGCAACGTGGGAAAGATCTGTGATGGTTTTGTAGTTTTTGGAGTGGTTTTAAGGAAGGGCTGTATGCCAGATATTTTCACTTTCAATTCTTTGGTGAAGGGAATGTGTATGGTGGGTAACATTGCTGGGGCTGTTAGGCTTTTTAAGAGAATGGGTGCATTTGGTTGCCGTCCTGATGTGATTACAGGTTCTACTTTGATTACTGGGTTGTGCCAAACAGGGAATTCAAATTATGCTGTCAAGGTGCTTGAAGAGATGGTTAGTGGGAAAGGTGATTTCAGAATATGCGGCAAACCTGATGTAGTCACGTATGGTTCTATCATTGATACTTTATGTAAGGAAAGATCCACAGAAAAGGCAAAAGAGCTTTTTGATCAAATGAAAGCTAGGAGGATAACCCCGGATGTGATTACGTATACCTCACTGCTGCAAGGTCTTTGTGATATGGGCAAACTGGAAGAAGCCAAATGTTTGTTTATTGAGATGCAGGATCAAGGCATATCTCCCGATGTGGTAACATTCAATGTGCTGATGATTGAACTTTGCAATGAGGGAAAAGTAGAAGAAGCATATGAATTTTTTGAACTGATGAATCAGAGTGGCGTAAAACCTAACAATTTTATATATAACACTCTGATAGAAGGCTATTGTCGTATGGGTATGATGGACAAGGGAGGAGAAATTTTTGTTTCCATGGCTGCTAATGGATGCCAACCTAATGTCGTGAACTACAGTCTATTGATGAATGCTTATTGCAAGAATCAAAAGGTAGATGAAGCTATGAGACTTTACTATGAAATGATGGACAAAGGAATTCGACCCAATGTTATCACATATACCACCTTGATGGATGGTCTTTTACAGAAAGGTAAGGTAGAGGATGCACAAAAGCTATTGGCGGAGATGATGGGCAAAGGAATCCAACCAAATATTGTGACATATAGCACCTTGTTAGATTATCTTTTCCAGAAAGGTAAGGTTAGGGACGCACATAAACTATTTGAGGAGATGCAACTTCATGGTATGACCCCAAATTTGTGTACATATACTATATATCTGGATGGGCTTTGCAAGAATGGTTGTGATTCAGAGGCAATGGATGTGTTTCGTAGTCTAGAAATTTGCAGGTTTGATTCAAATGTTATAATCTTCAATTGCCTCATCAATGGTTTGTGTAAGAATGGGAAGCTAAAAGTTGCTTGGGACCTCTTCAATAGATTGTCTGAAAAAGGTTTAGAGCCTGATGTTTTTACTTATAGTTCACTGATAGATGGACTATGTAAAGATGGTGAATTGGAAAAAGCTTATGATCTGTTCCTGGAAATGGAGGAGAAAGGTTGTGCTCCAGATGTTATCACATTTAATATCCTGATGCAGGGTTTGTGTGAAAAGGATGAGAAATCAAAAGTAGTTGAACTTCTAACTAAAATTAAGTCACGGAACATGGAACTCAATGACTCCCTTGTATCAACAGTAGTAGAATATGTGATGTCCAAGGGTGAAAATTACAAGGAATTGTTAAACATGTTTCCAACATTTCCTGTTCAAAAGCAAAGATAAACCAGGCTTCCTTTATATATTTGGGGCCGCAAGAGTTGCAAAGATGATTCCTGTGTATTAATCTCTGGTGATTTTGCTGTTGTGTTTTGCTGGGAACTGATATTATGATCTGGACTTGGAATACCGTGAGCAATGTCGTCATCGAAGTCTTCCATTTGGGGGGAGTTATTGCGAACAGTCACCCTGTTTCTGCTGTAGATATATTTTCTTCATTATGGTTGATAATTGTTAAAACTGCAGGACAATTATTTGTATGAATCGTTGATTTAAGTAACTTTTATCCTTCTATGGTTTGCTTTATTATCTCAAGAGTTTCTTTGTTATATTTGCTCTAACATCTTTTCATATCTAGTTGAATCTCGAGTATTATTATTATTTTTTTATGCTAGCAGTAAAGTGAATCTGTTTTATTCCTTCTATGGTTTGCTTTATTATCTCAAGAGTTTCTTTGTTATATTTGCTCTAACATCTTTTCATATCTAGTTGAATCTCGAGTGTTATTATTATTTTTTTATGCTAGCAGTAAAGTGAATCTGTTATATATATATATATATATATATATATAAATGCTATTTCTTTTCAATCTACTTGGTTTGATTTTTAATTTGGAAATAACTTGATGTTCAAAATCGATATAAATTAAAAGAAATTTTTAAGTAAACTAAATCTATTATATTAATTTGATCACAATATGATTTGTATTTAATTATTTTATTTTTATTGGTTAATGTAAATACAATGTGCATACATATTATTTGTGTGATTTAGTTAGTTTACATATGATATGATAAATTCATTTTACCTAAAAATTTCTCTTAAATTAATGTACAGGTACATTTGAATGAATTAACAATATAATTCTTAAGAGATGAATTTTACCAATGATTCTGATAATTTTATCAGAGAATTATTACTCTTTATATTAATTTTATTCGTATGCATTACCCAATAATCATAATTAATAATTCCTAAATTATTTTATTGGAATGTCCCAATTTTTTTTGAAAATTGTACATATATATATAATTTTTTTCAAATATATATATATATATATATATATGCATGTAATTATAAATTTTTTTTAAATTTATTTCTAAAAAAATATTAAATAATTTTTAAAATAAAAAATAATTAAAAATATAAAATTCTTTTAGAAAAGCTTTTTGTCTAAACACAATATCAAAACAGATTCTCTATATTACAAATTAGGGTAAGAATAATATTTTTGTTACATCAATTAAAATTGAAAAATATTTATATTATAAATTAGAGTTGAAGAATGCGCAGTTGAGAAACAAAGATTATCAAAGGTTTTTAAAAAAATATTCATCATATTTTGAATCATTATTTTAATTAAGAAATTAAAATGGACGGCATATTCACTTTGATATATAATTGATTGGGCTTTTGGCGGCTTGCACGGACAAAGACTATCACTCTATAAAGTCTATACTTCATTTTATAATTACATACATTTAATTATTTTATTTTTATTAATAAATATTAAAATAAAGTAATTAAATGTATATTATTATATAATTAATTTAGTCTAATAAATTCGATATATTTAAAAAATTTTCTATCACTCAGAAAAATTTTAAATGCCAAAAAGGAAAAAAAGCTTTAGTTATAATCTCATCCATTTGAGCTTTGCTAATATGGCTACCGAAATTTGCTGATATGTTACTAGATTTATTAATGTGAATGCTTGAAAAATTTTAGATATTATGATTTGAAACTCAACTTTAAAATTTGGATACTAATTTGATACAAATTAATGTTTTTGTTGGGAAAAAATAATCAATAAACAAAATAAAAATAATTTAAGCCAAGAAAATAAGAGAGCACACAAGATTTACGTGGTTTAGCCCTTGAAATACTATGTTTATAGAACGTAAAGTAACTAATTTTTTACTATACGAGAAAACAAACAATTACAATAAATTTGTATTTTTCTTGAATTAATCAAATAAAATTTCACAATTTATTGTATTTCCCCTTTCACATAAATTAGAAGAATAACTCTCATCCAAAAACTCCAAAAGGTATTTCTCGTCCCTTAAATGTTTACCTACATATAAGTATACCCAAACAAAAACTCAAACTTACAATTCCTAAATTGCTCTTTGACTTCACTCCTTAATACCTTGAACTTGTCTATATTTATAAGCATTCTAAATTTATCAATTAACAAAAGAAATACATTTTCTCATCCAAATTTAATTAGTCATCCTAATCCAAATCCAATTTGAATTTCCATCATTTAAAAAATAAAATCACTAACGGTTTCGGTACTAATTTAATACAATTAAATACATATAAAAACATTTTGGTTAAAAAAAAAAAAACATTTTACCCCGTCATTTCTCTATTCTGTGCTTCTTTTGTGCTTTTCACCGGCGTTTTTCTTTTTCCTCTGAAACTAAACTAAATATTCGGTTTTTATTCTTTATGTTGTTTGATTTTGATCAATCGTTTTAGTATTTGGTTGCCAATTTTCAGATTTATGTGCGGGATACTAAGTCTCTGTTTAACTGTTATGAGCTATATCTCTATTTATTTTTCTTGCAATATGCATTAACCTTTCATTTGCTGGCCTTGATCATAGTCCTCTGTGCACAATTACTGTGTCCGGCCTGTTGGGTTTTCATAGTATGAATCAGATTTCCAAGTTTCAGATCTAGATTTAGAAAATTTGGGGAAGGAGACGACTAGTGGACTAGTATAGTGACAATACTTGTCGAAGTGGCATTTTTACTAATTGAAATATGAAGAACAATTATGTATAATTTGTTATTCAATTTTGAAGCCTCATTAAATAATTTCGTCATGCATTTGTAAGTTTTTAATTGTGCTGTTGTCTGTCTTTCTCTAATCATAATAGCAGTTTCTGACGGCAGATACAATGGTGAAACTTGTTCAGATAATCTGCAAGCATGTCAATCTCGCACCCAGCAAACCTCTATACACTTTAGCAAATGGGTTATATTGCTGGCGTTTTCTGTGCTACTGTGTCTAATCCTGCTGATAATCTTGT
>CATIWF010222566.1:0-17500 GCA_949630135.1 Balakata baccata
GCCAAGATTCTTCACTAATAGACACAAAACAACTAGAGGAAACATTAGATAATTTATGTAAGTCAATTATATAGGTATTGTCATATCTTTCTCTTTTGAATATTTCTGGACCAAATAGAGAGATCACTAGACATTCATTGGAGCCAAATGTGACTTTGTTTCCCCTGTCACATAATTGACTTACACTTAAGAGGTTGTGCTTTAGACCATCAACAACTATTACATTATCAATTATTGAAATACTATTTAGTCCTATGGAACCAATGCCAATTACCTTACCCTTAGCATTGTTTCCAAAGGTAACCTTACCTCTATCAATATGTTTGAGACTAGTAAAGAGGATTTTGTTTCTGGTCATGTGCCTTGAGCATCCCTATCCATGAGCTATACATTTTCATTGCTTGAGGATTTAAGGCATACCTATGGAACATAGATTCAACTTTGGCTTTTAGGTACCCAAACCACCTTGGGTCCTTGGAGGTTAGCTATTAAGGGATCCTAATGGGATTTCCTTATTAAACAATGAATGTTAATATGCCCAAACTCCATGCAGTAGTGGCATTACTTATTTTTAAAGGACTCCTGCCACTTATATTCTAGGTCATTTTATGTTTTGTGGGCAGAACCAAATCCCGCTCGAGAAAGGACATCTCGTGGTCGGGAGAGGTTTCCCACTCGCGACACTAGTTTCCAGGTCGAGACTCGATTCTGGACTGCAAGTTATAAATATGCATTTTGCATCATTCTCCACACCTATCAGAACCCTAGTGGCCCTCTGCACACCCTAAACACTCCAGAGACACCCTCCTCCGACCTCAAGCTATAGCCAATCACTGCCCTATGAGAAATCTCTTTAAGGCAATGAGGAATAGAGTCAAAGCTTATTCAATGAATCAATTCAACATGCTTATTGTTTTAAACATTCAATATAAAATATACATATCACATATTAGGAGCAAAAACACAATGCTACTACTAATCATGCCATGACATATTTTATTTATCACTAATATCCACGCAAATATATATAATTAATTTTCACGTAAAAATTTTACATTTTTCACACTTTTTAATTCAAAAATAATTCAAAATGTGCTCTAAAAAAATCTGGAAAAATACCCATTAAATAGGAAATTATATTGTAAGCAATTTAAAAAAAAAATTACATCAAAAAATGAGCAGGCACACGCCTTCACGCACCAAAAAAAAAGCTCCCCACATGCCTCCATGCCCGGCCCACGCACCGCCACTCTTTGCCATGCACCAATTGACCTCCGTTGACTGCCAAGTCACTACCACATGGGCCAACCATAGACCGACACGTGTTGAACATGTGCCATATGGTAATGACACGTTACATGCCATGTGGCATGCCACATCATCATCTCAGCAGTATGGACTAATGATAAGTCACCACGTGTCACAAGTTGCCACGCCATCTCACCACGTTAGCTTGACACGATGGCTCACCATGTCATTGCCAGCTCAGCATTTGCTGCCACATCACTCCACTCACCAACTACCACGTAGTGTGGCAGTTCTTCTCTTCCATAACCTCTCATCACATGCCATCTTATATGGTTGTTACAAAACCTGTTTAAAAATTTCTAGCATTTTTGATAGTGTTCTATCGATTGAAATCAAAAAAAATTTCCAATTTGACACCATTTGGCAGTGTTTGAGCAACAAATAACATGCTTGAGAGTGGAAATTGTGCAAAAATAGATTTCCAGAAATTAAAGAACACAAAAAATCGATCTAAAACTTCAAAAAATCATAACAATTCACCTAATCATCCAAAAATTATGCAAAAATACTCTTGGAAAGCTTGTAATGAGAGCTTTCCACCCATTCCAAATATGTACCAAAACTCAGAGAAATGGTTCCTCGAAAAAATGAAGAAATTGCGGGATTCTTGGAAATTCATGTTTTAATTGCATAAAACTCAATCCAATATTCAATTCAAGCACAAAAACACACGATTTGGCTCTGATACCAATGTAAAAATGAGATTGGCAATGAAAACTTACGTTTGGAACCAAGTCCATGCATTTTCAATGCTTCAGAAAGTTGGATTACTAGAACTAGACTTTGATTCTACAGTACGAATGTCTCTTTGATCTCTTGATCTTGATGGCTTGGGAATAAGGAAAAATTTGCAGAGAGATTTTTTTTTTTTCTCTTTCTCTATTGTTTCTACATTTTGTAATTCAACTATAGAGATGAAATTATTTTATTTAATAAGTTTCTTTATATATATATAAGTGAATATGGGTCTTAGGCTAGATCAAGCCCACATGAGCAGTCCATACCTATAAAGCCCAACAATCTCTACACTGTTTCAGTTGTATTCCGAGTTTTCAGACAACATGGTTTCAAGATGCCTTATGGTGAGTCTTAATTTGTTAATGGAAGAATTAATTTATACGAGAATTGATATAAAAAAAATTGGTAAATAATTTGCGTCCATTCAGTGAATTATTGTGATAGAATTAGAAGATGTCGATCGTAAGTTCAAAAGTCGATCTTTGTATGTTGAAGGTTTACTGAGCCTTTATGAAGCAACCCATCTGAGTCTGCCCAAAAAAGACATTCTTGTTAATGGTAAAATAGAAAATAAGAGAAAAATCTAGTAGCAGCAGCTAAAATAGAACAATAGCAGTATGTGCTACACTTAAAAAGAAAATGAGCAAGCTGGGATTACAGATAATAATTTGGAAAAGAAGTTTTTATATCTACTTCATTGATTTGCAAGGTTTACAATATAAAAGAGTAGCTATAGATGTCAAAACAAAAACCCACTAACACTAATAGCAACACTCACTAAACTTGTCGTAAAATATTAATAAAATATTCAAGGAAAAATCTTACTTTCAACACCTGTTAAAATTTCTTGACACTTCTTGCAACATTCTCAAAAACCTAAACTTGGTTCTTTTGAAGAGTTTCAGTAAGTATATCAGCTTGCTGCTCTTCACTACAATGAACTTATTATTCTTTTTAGCCTTCCTCAAAGTATGAAATCTAATGTTGATATGCTTTCTTATGCCATACTGCACATTATTTTCTATCATTGCAATAGCTGATCTACTATCAACATAGATTAATGTTGGTTCTTTTGCCAACAGATCCAATTAATACAAAATTTTCCTCAACCAAATGGCTTACAGCATACACAATAACAAAATACTCAGCCTCTATTGAAGATTGAACAACAATATCTTGCTTTTTCAAATTGCAAGAAAAAACACCTAACCCAAAGGAAAAAGAGTAACCGATGTGCTTTTAATCATTTACCTAAAATTTTCGGTCTAGTTTCACAGTTTATCAAGTATTTGAAATTTTTTTTCTCTCAACCCAAATTTCTTTCCTTCCAAGGATCTAAAACTAGTTGTTACCACAAGATATATCACTTTCTGATTCACAACTTAGAGTAATTGTGCAACCAATAAGGCATGAAATACATGACAAAATTAGAACGAAAAATTGCTTTTGCAATCACGCCAATATTTGAAAACATTAGCTAGAACAACATAAAGCTAGCTCTTATATTCATCAAGTTAATTTGAAGCCACTTCATGCATCATTAATAAGCATAACTATAATGCTAATATATATTACCCTTCATTATAATTCTAAAAGGCTGCTAATGTTTCTAATAACTGAAATATCATTTTATCCCATATACCAATACTCAAATTCATATAAAACCTGAACCACTAATTCCCTTTAGTTGAAAAGCCTTTCAATCTTTTATAGTTTTGAAACTGGTAAACTTGCCACAAAAAATACCACCATAAGCTCAAAATTAGGCTACCTCAATTACATATATATAAAAACAAATGAAACACGTAGTTAAACATCACCCAAGGCTTTTGCATTCACAATACTTGGACTTGCAGCTGTAGGTGGAGCATTCTCATTTAAGAATGGCTCCGCTTGGTTCAGATCCCCCTATACCAGGTATCTTTAATTTTTCTCTGCAATGCAATTTCATGAACAATTATTCAGTGAAACACAAGAGACTAGACATGAATTTATATGATTTCCAACTAAAGAACATACTAGGACATTCAGAGTAGCTAAATTTGCCATTCCTTCACGAGTCAACTACAAGCAACACAAAGTATATATGATATTTGTAGAAATTGCATATAATTGATTAGCCATGAAACTAGAAATATATACCTTAGAGGGACGTACTGCAATAGCATTCTTCATTTCAGCAAGCCCAGGCTTCATATATGATTCATCCTAATAAAAGGAAACCAAAGTTTGAAAATTAGTGAAACAAATAATCTATAACTTAATGGTACTAATTTGGCAACTAGAAATGTGAGGTCTCGAGTTTGAACCCTTTTGAGACCCTTTGGTAACCTAATAAGTATGTAAATTAATGAGCCTAGACCTATGATTATGAATTTGCAATAGAGAAAGTTGAGTTTTTACCTCAAAGACATCAAGACCAACCCTGAACATAGGATTTTGTTTCAAGTGTTTTTACAAGTGCTACTTCATCGATCACTTATAATGATTTAAAACGGGTACCTTCTTCATTGTTGCAAGCCTTTCTTTGTTGATCAAATGATAAGTGGTCTTATCCAAGACTGGATAAAGATCTATCTACAAGCAACATCAAGGGAAAATTATGCAATCTCTAACCAGAAATTCACCTTAATAAGACTTAATTTAGTTATTGGAAAAATGGACTCATCACATCTGCCTCACAGAGCACCTTATCCATAGAAGAGGCCCTTTTCCAAGTAACCGGTTGTTTGTCGTTGGCTTGCAAGAATGTTCCATAAGCTCCAGTTATTTGTAATTAGCAAATTATTATAAGAGTAAAGGGAAAATCAAATTCAAAAATGGGCATGCTTGTGATAAATTTCTCTAAACATGTAGCTTGGTAAAGATCATAGTAAATGAGATTCATTTTGAACCCTTCAACTTGTGCATAATGTAAACAAATTAAAAAGGCATGAAATTTATGAGAAACGAAAAATTTTAGTGAATAGTTGAGTGATGAAAAATATTATACATATTTACCATCATTCTAGCATAAGCAGATCCAATTTAATCAGCTCCAATGACACCAACATTCTATCCTTTTAGCAAGTTTCCCACAAACCTAGCACAAATGATAATGCTAATTAATTAATGGGAATAATAGAGACTGGATAGAGCATTATTAATCTAAATAATAATTGGCATACAGATGAGGAAGCCATCCATCATATAAGCCTACCCTTATAAATTCGTCAGGTTCAACAATTCTTCTAACTACTGCTAAAGAAAGCGTAACTGCTAACTCTACAGTTGTTTCTATGAGGACTCCCTATGTAAAATATCAATATATATTTGTAAATATGGATTGAATTATGGATATATCTTATGGACACGATTATGTTTAAGACCCAAAAATTCCACAGTGCGATCCAAATAGGTATTTTTCTTTTAGGTTGATAATGGGAATGGTTTTTAATAGAAAGGAGCCAACAACTCTAACAATTTTCAGACAATATACAAACTCAAGGGAACTTAATGTCCATCCTATTGTGCATAAGAAAATCTCTAATCATATCAGGAGCTTCATAAAGCTATCTTGGACAAACAATTAGCACAACAATTAGTCTATGTAAATATTCAGCCGACCTCGCAATTTTCTGTCATGGTGGTTATAGATTTAAACTTTGTGACTACATTTTTAATTTCTTTATTCTGTGCCATTTTGTGTGCCTATTTTATAGTGCATGCTATAACAATATCTTCCATTTTCACTTTCATTTTCATGTTCTGACAAGAAAAGAAAAGGAAAAGAGAAACTTACAGGAGTATTACCAACAGTAATACCATACTTAGTAGCAGCATTAACATCAATGTTGTTGTACCTAACAACCATGTTACTAGATGCCTCCTGCTCTACTTAATGCTGCAAATAATGTCTCTCCCCATTCTTTGGTCAACTGAACCCAACAAAATCTTACCTTTCAACACCCAAAAGAAAGAACCCATTTCTAGGAAATTAATTAATTAATTAATTACATGGCCAATCACTCCGTCACACTTATTTCTAATTAGAGCAATGATATCCTCAATAGAAAGAATGGTTTTCTTCTCTGTGCATATCTAAGCATCAAAATGAACCAAGAAAAGAATCATCAAATTCACATAATCAGTTAAAAGGAAAGAATTTTCAGAAAGAATAAGAAGATACCTCTACCTTGCAATCTTGCTCAACCAAGAGATTGATCCACCGAGTTCTAGGCATGGATTTGGTGCTAACCACTCTGTATTTCCCATTTGGGTTCCACACTTCAATTGATACTGGTTTCGCCATTATTGCTTAAGCAACACTACTAGCAAGCTAAGCGAATGCCCCTTTTAAATTTCTAGTAATTTTGGGTGGCAAAGGTAGTTATATACTGAGCTAATGAACAAAGTGTATCCAATGGCCTTTTGCCACGCAGATTCTCTTATGACTGTGGCCATTATTGACTGGATTCCGTGAAGGATGTATATTAATATGGTGCATTTATAGCGCAGTGGATAGAGTAGGAGCTTGGGGCTGTGTTTGATGTTAGAAGGATTATAATTTTTGGCCTCACATTCAGTATTAGATAATGATGATGTGGCTTTTTCTTTTGGGGACACGCCAGGTGAATTACATCTCTTCTATCACATGACATAATTAAACCTATTTTATTTGCTAGAATTAGGAATGCAAATTGATTTAAACTATTCATGAATTACTCGAGATCGACTCGTAAAAATTTTCGAATTCAATTCGGAGTTAATTAAGTCAAGCTCCAACTTGAGTTACTTGAGTAGTTTGTCGAGTCGAGCTCTAAGACTCGCAAGCTTAATAGAGCTTTAATTATTTTTATTATTTATTAAATTATATTTATACCCTTTATATTTAAATACCCTAAAAATGTAGATCTCTTTCTTTACTCCCTAAATCGTAACTCTTCAAACTCCAAACAAGCTTTCCCTCTTTGTTAGCTATTGCCTGCAATTACAACCAAGCTATCATCTTCTCTTGTCCGTGGATTAGCCATGAACGTCGACAGTCGCTATTATCAAGGCACTCAAGTTAAGAGGTAACATCGACATTCTCTGTTAAGTTTCTTTTGTAAATTTAAAGCAAAATCAGTGTGAGTGTCAATTGTTTATTTCAAAAATGGATGTCTATTTTTGTAAAAAAACAAAAAGGATGTTTGTTTGCAATTTTTTGGGTGAATTACACTCACGGTACCCCAATTATGTAAATCGTAACAATTCAATATCTCAAAGATTATTTATAACACAAAAGTATTCCAATTATGTAAATCATAACAACTTAATACTTCAAATATTATTTGTGACACAAAACTATCTCAACTTTTATTTTGTAACTAAATGTACTTCTGTATTTAACTGTTAGTCTCCCTAACATAAGTAAGACATGAAATATCCACATCAGATAAATTTAAATAAAAATAAAATTAGTTATAATATCTACATCAGATAAATTTCAACTTTGTTGACTGGGCATTATAGCTAATTTTGTTTCTATTAAAATTTATTTGGATATTCCATGTCACACTTCTGTTCGGGAGACTATAGAGTTGTTTGGAATTGCTATTAACTGTCCCAAAAGCATATTTTGAATTTTTTTTATTTAATTGGATAATTTTTTAAATTTTTTATAAAGTGCTTATTTCAAATCTACTTCTGAATAAATATTTATTTACTTGCGTTTACCAAACATTAGTTTTCAAAACTAAAAAAAAAATCACATATAAAAAAAATTTCCAATAAAAGCTTTTCCGAAATGCAATGCCAAATGGGCTCTAATAGTTGAAGACGGAAGTACTATTTAGTTACAAAATAAAGGTTAAGATACTTTTGCATTATAAATAACCTTTGAGGTACTGAGTTGTTACGATTTATATAATTGGGATACTTTTGTGTTACAAATAATTTTTAAGGTATTAAGTTGTTATGATTTACATAATTGGAGTACCATTAATGTAATTTACCCCAATTTCTGAGATTGCTAAAATTGTAAGGTAGGCATATTTTGGTTCAACAGACAAAACAAATTTTGTATAGAAAAAGAAATATATAGATCTTCGTCAAGCTCTGAATGGAAAGACAATCGCTCTCGAGATCAAGAGTAACAACACCATCGATAATGTCAAAGATAAGATTCAAGTACTTTTTGTTTGTCTTTTGCCTCTTTTTAATTATGCTTAATTACTGAAAAAATTCAAACTTTGGGACGTTAAACAAAAATAACACAAATTATCAACTTTTACAATAACATACCGAAACAACATTTGTTTGAACAAAAGTAATTTCTGGTGAGATTTAGAGCTGGAGCTTCGTTGATGTGGCAATCTCCATCCTACGTAGCACGCCGAAATAAACAAAATTAATAGAATAATTTTTTTAAAGCCACATGTGCAGAACGGTGCATTTAACACCAAAGGAAATCAAAAAATTCAATATTTATATTTCTTCACCGGAAATGAAGCATGTTATCAAACCCTTAATAAAGCAGTTACCAGTGCCACACCTCTTCCACCTTCAGATCCGGCACAGCAGAATGGAGAATAGCACCACTATCTCTGCCACCTCTAGTGATACTAACGCTAGGAAAAACATAGTCCTCAAAAAAGTAAAAACCATTGTGTTCTCCACACCGACCAACTTGTTATTGAAGTAATAGTCATAGACTCCAAGTTTCGAGCCATTTCTAATGCCAAAACAAAAAGAAATATTGAACAAATCAATAAAGTAGTGAATTTTTCTGAGAAAACCGATGAAAGGAGCAATGAGAAGAAAAGCCCAAATTAAAGCCTCTATATTGGGATAAAGTGAGGGCAATTTCAGATGTTAAATTCTACTATAATTTACCCATTATAATAATTTTTATTTCTTAATCCTTTTGATATGTTTATCACTTTCTTTCTTGATAGATTAAATGAGGACATGATGGAGAGTCTTTTTTGTTGTAATTCAATAAACCCAGTTCCAGTTCATGTATCCATTCATCATCTTCATTTGGATTTCTTGTCCTCTCGTAACAACTCCAGCTAAGAGAATTTGATGAGGGAGAGGGTGAAGATAGGAGAGGTAGATATATACCCATGGCTTAACTGATTGCAAAAGAAAACCATTTAGTGCTAGATTGTGGTGAGCGATGTGTGAAGTTTGATCCAAAAATTTTGAGAGAATTGGGTTCTATAGGAATGTGGAGGTGGGTTGTTGCAATTTATATTCATGATGGTTATGGATCTATCTGCGAAAGAGATTGAATTTGCCTTTGTGCTGATCTATCCCCTTTCCCTCTTCGATCTTCTTTAGTTTTTTTCTTCCTTTGGTGCTAAATGCACCATTTTTTACATGTGTTTCTAAAAAATTATTTTATTAATTTTTTTTACTCCAACGTGCCACGTAGGATGGAAATTGCCACATTAGCAAAACTCCAGCTCTAAATTTCACCGGAAGCTACTTTTGTTCGAATAAATATTGTTTAGGAGTGTTATCATAAAAGTTGATAATACGTGTTATTTTTATTTAATGGCCCCAAAGTTTGGATTTTTGTCGGTAATTAAGCCTTTTAATTATTGGGAAGGTTTTTTTTTTTTTTTGTTAAAAAACTGTAGCTTAATGATGTTTTATTGGAAAAATTTCTACTTCCATTTGTGGGTATCTAATTTTTGTTGCTAGAAGGCAACGCTATGGTTGGGTTATGATTAATGATGAAAATTTTAGATTTTCTGCTTAGCTTCTTTTGCTTGTTGTTGCTTCTCCAATTTGTTAATGATTTCTAGTCAAGTTGGATGTTTGTTTGATTCGAGTTGATATAATTGAGGATTTGCATAAGCGGCTCTTTTGAATTTGTAATAAACGTGAAAAATTGCATCCATTATTATGATTTTTGAGACATTGCTTGTCCAATTAAAGTTCAATATGGTATGTTATTGAAATTTGCAGGGTAGGTATACTTTGTTTGCTATGCCTTCAAATCTTTTTTGTTTTGGTAGAATACTTTGAAATTTTCTTGTATGCATTTATGCAATGCTGCATTTCATGATTTAATTAAAATTAATTTTTGCTTGTTTATGGACTTCAGTCTCCTCATTACATTATTATTTTGGTCCCTCTTCTTTAATATTATCGACTAGAAACTTTATTTAGGGATCTAGTAGAATAAAAATACAAGGCACTAAGTCTAGAAACATGTATGCTTTTGGTGAAATTTACTATGAAAATAAAAATTAAGTTGATTTTCTTTTCAGATGAGAAAGGATAAGTAAAAGCTACCTTTCCAAATTGGATATTGACTCATAATTTATGTTGATATTGGTATTGTTGAAATTATTGAAGGCTATCTATGACTGTAACATCTGGTGATTTAAGCTCTGATTGCTCGTAGTCTTAATCGGTCATGTCGGTTTTATCAGAGTCTAAATTCAGACATATAAAAAAATCATAAATAATATGGGAATATAAGTAGGGATATTAGTATATAAGAATTAAAAAGTTTGATGGAAGAACTGGAAAAATAAAATAAAATTTTTCTATGGACAAAATCGGTATTATTCAATTTGTTTGGAAAAAATGTGTAAGAATTAGGGAATTATGTGGTGGAAGTGGAATTTTCTATAATTAAATTTTAATCAAGATTAATTAAGTTAATGGACCAATAGAAAGAGAGATTAATCTAATTAGTGGGACCCACATATATTGAATCTTTTCAATATCCGCTCCATGTATGCTTTTTAAGAGAGACCTAAAAGGTTTTTAGATCTATTCCTATGAATTTCAAGGAAAAAAAGATATTTCTTCAAGATCTTTCATATCAAAATATTTAGACAACGGTTTTACCTCATGTAGTGTTCCTGAATCATTTACTTGCAAGTAGTATATAATCTACATACAATATTAGAAAGATATACCTGCTCCCACTGATCTTGAGATATATGTATCTATCAACTTTACTCTCAACAAATTCCAAAGAGGTGATCACGCCATCAAATTTTAGGTACCATTGTCGTGAGGCTTGTTTTAGACCATGAATAGACTTTTTATGTCTACATATAAGATGGTCTTTTCCGTCTTCTTGAAACCCTTCAAGTTATTCCATATAAACCTCGTCATTCAATTCTCCATTCAGGAATACAGTTTTAATATTCATCTGATGTAGCTCCTAATCAAAATGAGCTACTAATTCCATAATTACTTTGAATGTATCATTCGAGAGTACAAGAGAAAAAAGTTTCATTATAATCAATTCCTCATCTCTAGGTTCCATAGGTTTGAAAAATTAATTTTGATTGTTAAATTCATTTTAATTGATTTTTCTTTTTATAATGTGATCATGAGATGATTAAGAATGATAATTATGATTGGAAAATCATTTGAATGGGATTCAAATGATAAAATTCGGATTTATTATCAAAATTGTTAAAAACTAGATTTTTTATGACCTAGTGATGTTGTATGAATTCTTTTATGGGGCTATTCATTTTATTTTTGTAATATGATTATAAGAATATTATTTTATCATGTTAAGAGTGTTTAAACCATGGATGCTCCAAGAATTAATTAAAAATCATTTTAATTAATTTTGCAAACAAGAGAAAAAACAATACTATTTTGTGTGCCTACTAGGGCTGTTTTGTTTGCAAATTTTTGTGTGTAATACTTTCGGTTCCAACACCTTCAAAAGTTGATTCTAGTTGTTAGATGAGTCGGTTTGATCTTAATGATTTGGTTTGTGCAAAAATTTATTTTCATTGGCTTGAGTTGACCTAAAGATGCTTGGACTGATGATATAAGTTTCTGAGATTTTGGGGAATTTTTTGGAATTGATTTTGATTCAATCTAAGTTGAGTAATCTCAATTCTAGTATGACTAGATAGTGGTATGCATGTTGAAATTGAATTATTTGATTTTAACATCATTATAATGTGTCTTAAAAGTGAATTAATTTTGAACTAATTTCTGAAAATGTGGAGTTTTAATTTTAATATGATTAAGGGATTAAAATCCATATGAAAATTACACACAAATCGAAATTAACCTAATCAACATAGGTAGGCAATTTTAGTGCAAGTGTTGAAACCGATTTTTCAAATTGGAATCCAAAATTGTCATTTTCTATTTTATGTAATGCCCACAAATAGGGCTTAGTTGTAATATATGAATAAATGATATATGTGCTCTAAAATGTGAATTGTGTGCATAGTTAGTTTTGTGAGCTTGGTTATGAACCTAAAAAGTGATGATTTGAGTTGTATGAACTTGAGCCTAAATGTGTCAAGTGCCTATGGATGATTTCAATATATGTTTAGGAAGTATTTAGAAGAGAAATTTCGACGAAATTCAATCATATGAATAAGTTATGCTCTTTCACCACAATGTCACCACCATGCTCAAAACTGTTATTGTTGCCCAAACAATCACCAAGAAGGGGGGAGATGAATTGGTGGAAAATTGAAAAATTGCACTCACAAGATAATAAAAGAGAAGGAGAAGATTGAGACACGAATTTTATAGAGATTCAAGTGTTAACTAACCCTACTCCTTTCCCCAACTTAGATTGGGTATACACTAATCTAATTACTTAGATTACAATCTTTTGAGTTTTAACAAGCTCACTCCCAACTATGTGTTTTAACAAGGCTAACACTCAACCCAAATTTTCCTTGTGTTTTGTCGCTCACACAACAACCAATTCCTTGTAATTTAGCTTACACTACCTAATTACAAGACAACCTAAGTGTTTTCAGATTAACACTTGAACTCTTATGCAAAAGCAATTAATGAAAGGATTTGAGAAAATAAATTACAATAGCTTTAGCACTTGTTAAGTTGTTGGTTCTCATTATATGGCCTTTTGGTAAGGTATTTATACTGATAATCTACCAATTAGCCGTTACAAAAGGTGTCATAACTCTTTCTAATGTTCTCTTACAATTGCATTAAATGCAGTATATGGAGAGAGGTGTCCTGGTCGAGAACCATGCTTTTCTGGTTGGGAAATGCATAATTATATTATGTGGCAGCTTCTGGTTGGCTGAAATCCCCAACAGCTAGTTTTTATTCAAGTGTCCCGATCGGGACTTGCTCGATGATGCCACTGCCAAGAACTTGGGTCTTCTCGGCTTTGAATGCATCCCGGTCAGGACTTGAGTCAGTTTGACTAAGAATGTTTTGACTTTCTGATAATGTGGCACATTATGGTGGTGTCTCCTCTTCAACGGTCATGTCTTTTTGAATGTCCCGCTCGGACCGTAACCATTGCCGGTCGGAAAACTGAGTGTCTCGGTCGGGACATCCCATGTCCCAGTCGGCTTTTGCTACTAGAACTTTTGGGTCATCACCCTGCAGAGTTTCCTGGTCTGGACCCTTGGTCTGCTTTACAGTCCCGATCGAGACGTTATTGTCTCGGTCTAGAAACCGCCTGTCCTGGTCGGGAGATACCATTTTCCGGTCTGCTTTGGTTACTGGAACTTTGAGACATTTAGAGACAATATTTTCTCGGTCTGGACTTGTGTCTCGGTCAGGAGTTCCTTGTCCCGGTCGGGAGTTACACGTCTACATGAAATTCTTGAGTTGTTCAATGAGGAAACATTAACCAAATGTACTGAAACTTTGAACACTATCAAAACAACACTCAACAAGAATGTTAGTAATAATTAATTTGATTGTCAAAATCAAAATAGAGAGCAATCACCCTTTGGTTAACAGTTATGATCCTGAAAGGGCCTTATTCATGACTGTGAAGGATTTGTTCATGGCATGAAAAGGGCTTGTTCATGACCGTGAAGGGTTTGTTCATGGCTGTGAAGGTCATGTTTTGGGCCTTTTTTTGGGTAGAATAGTTCATAGCCAAGGCAAAAAGTGTATGACTGTGAACATGGTCGTCGAGGGGACTACTATAAATAGTCTGAGCTCCATTTATTTCATTTAAACCCGATCTAAAAAGCTCCAAAATCCTAGAAATACCCTAAATCTTGTAAGAACTCACTTCCCATATAATTTTGATGAGTTCTAAGCTCCCAAAACACAAGATTTACTACTCAAGAGCAAGATTCAAGCATGAATTTGGGTGATTCACCAAGGATGAAGATGAAGTTAGAGAGAAAGTGTGGAGCTTAAGGGAACTCAGGTCTTCCACCAAATCAACTCTAATTTCTTCTTTCTTTGGGTAAGATTTCATGTTTTCCCTCTTCTTTTAACAAGTTTGTAGCGATTTGATTATTTGAACCCGAAATGGGTAGAAACTCATTTGTAAATCGGTAAGTTTGACGTAGAACCTTGAATATTTTTTTGCGAAAGCACTTCCTATGCCTAGTTTGAGTTGAATAATAATGTTAATTGATGGATTTGAGTAAGAAAGAACCTAGTCTAATGGTTTTTGAGTTAGGGTTTAATGTGTAAGGCAATATGTGGTTATAGATGTTAACGTATAGTTGGAGTTAATGAGAAATAGTTGCGATTATGTATAGAAGATGCCTTTGGAAGGTGGAATTAACCACCAAGGAGGTTAGGCAAACTTAAAACTTAGATTTTGAGTTGGCCCCATAGAAGGTAAGTACACATATGCATTCTAATTTGCTAAAATGAAATGATATGATGTTAATGATATGAAATTATAAAAGACTAAAAGAGAAATTAAGTTTATTTACGCTAATGAACTTCTAGTTCATTTATTTGCATAAATGGTGCTTAATGAATCACAAAGATGAAAAAAGGATTTTGATAAGCCTCTAGGGAGGCAATATTGATACATGATGTATAGCAAAAAAAATGAATAAAATACTTGAGATATTCATGTAATAAGAATGTTTGTCAACTAGTAAAGAGTTAGGTTGCTTAAAGGCTTCAATGGCTTGTTAAGTAACATTGAAGAACAATAAATGACATGTTTGAGAATTTATGATAGAAGAATGAGTTAAACATGGTTAATAAAAATATGTTTGAATGGGGTTCCATAAGTAATGACTTATGGAACTTATATGATGAATATATGTCTAAGGAATAATAAAATATGACATAGAATGTAATAGCCACTAACTAGGGCTTAGTCATTATGCATGAATGCATGACACATATGAGGGGTAATTCGGTAATTAAAAGTAATGTTATAATGAAGACATAATTGAGGTATATTGGTTGGTTTTGGCTTCGGTTTCAAGAAAGGGATGTAATAAGTCAATAATTATGAAAAAATAAAGTGTCATGACCGTGACAAGGGAGTGTCACAGCCGTGACGGTCAAATTTCTTGGATAAATATGACTATTTGAAGTCAGTTGCTACAGTAACTCTGCATAGCCGTGAAAGGGAACCTTCATGACCATAAAAGGTGACTATATAAACCTTTTTCCACTATCTTATCACCATTTTTCATAATCTTTTCTCATCCTCAAACCCCAAACCCCTTTCACACACACCTAAGAACACCAAAGGAGTGATTCTTCACAGTTTTTGAGTGATTTAACATTAAATCAACAAAGAAAACAAGATTAAAGTAAGATTTGAAGAAATCATCATCTTTGGTGATATTTTAAAGGAGAGAGAAAGTTGGTGCAAGAGAGCCCACGAGTTCCTTGCATGATCAGGGATTGTTTCTTCTTTTAAGAGGTAAGAAAATCCAAGAAAATCATCTCTTTGTTGTGATTATGAAATTATATGGAAAGATTGTGTTGGTTGGTATGGAAACCCTTAGAGGAAGATGAAGGGTGGTAGGATTTTGTATGTGTTTGTGGTCTTGAAGTTATTGGAAGTGAGGTATCATGATATGGAATAGAAACCATGCATTATAACCATAGTTTAGGGAGTATGGGTTAGTTTTATGTTTTTGTCATACTACCATAGACTTAGTATTTGATATGTGGTATTGTTTGTGATAGGAAGACAAAAGGGATGAGATCGATAAAGAGAGTAGATAGCTCCTTAGTTGAGTTTTTGTCAAGCTCCTAATAGAGGTTTGTATATATACGTATTGTTATTTACCCCTTAAATGTGATAAATGCATGTAAATATTGAATTATGCGCAATGATGTTGTTGAGTATGTATAATTGTTAAGTAATATGATATTATGTAATATAAGACACGAAATAGCATGTTTAAATGTTAGAAAGGTTAATTAGAGTGTTTGAATAAGTATAAATATGGTTATGAGTATAAAAATGGCATGTGTTAAAGTGTTCACAATGTATGTGTAATGCGTGAGTTATGAGCACGGTTGTGACCCCATTTTGGGGGATGATTTGAGTTGTGTAACATGTTTGTTTTGATATCTAATGACCATGAATGAAGTCTACACATGTTTAGGAAGTGATTAAAAATGGAATTTTGACAAAATTTGACCATAGACACAAGTTAGGACCTTTCACAACCGGCGTCACAACCATACTGAAATTGTCATGACCATAAACATAGAGGCAGTAACCTTCACGACCAGGTGTCAAGGCCAGCCCAATTTATCATGGCCGTGATAACACTATTCACAGCAATAATGACTTATATTGGCCGGTTTTGGCTTCAGTTTCAAGAAAAGGACGTAATAAATTAATAATTATGAAACAATAAAATGGGTTCGAATAATGATCTCTTAGAAACTATGATGTAATTGATTGAAATGACGTGATAGAAGTGTTACTTGTGTGAAATCAGGTAATGAAAGTGAATATTAGTCTTTAGTGACTAATACAATTATAATTATATGTAACTCATATAGGTTGGGTTATGGGAATATTGAGGCACAATTTATGAGGTTTGTGCCATGTGTAATATAGTAGCTAGCAACTTTGATGGAAACATAGGTAGTCGTGGATATACAAGTTGACATATTTAACAAGGTGATTTAGACGGCTTAGTGGAAATAATGATAGACTTGGAAAGAGATAGGTATGGCTCGTGCCAATTATATAGTCAAATATGGTTTGTGGTAAGTCATGAATGAATGCTTCAATTTAATGTAAATTATGTTTGAACCATAAATGCTACGAAAGGCATTATATGAGATGTCAAATGCATTTATGATGTTGATTGTGTTATTAATGAGGAATTGTTGATATGCTTCTTTGCGTTAAACAAATTATATGTTTTTAACAACTATGAAAGCTTAAAGAGGAATTATTGATATGGCTCTTAGGGTTAAATGGTATCGTAATCCCTATAAACATGATCTTCGGAATTGAGCTTGTGACAAGCCTATTCCCTAGCCGGTGACCAGCACATGCGTAAAGAGACTGTGATAGTCCATACATACCTCGTTAAGCCGGGTTATAATACAATGATGTATGATAATGGTTTTGTTTTTATTTGAATGAGTTGTAATGACTCAAATGAGTCCAAATGAGTAAATGTGTATTGCTATTATACATACCATGTGCATATAACGAGAACTTATAATTGGGGACAAGCTTGATACCTAAAGGGTTAAAGCATTAATGATCATAGCTTGATGCCCAGGGAGTCAAAGCTTTAATAAT
>CATIWF010222608.1:0-13828 GCA_949630135.1 Balakata baccata
AGAGATTAAATGTAATCTTTACACCCTTGCTTTGGCAATGTTCGTTTTTGCTCTTTCACCCATTTGTTTTGCCAAAAGAATATGGTACATTATACAACATGTATGATGTCTAGAAAAAATATATTCTGGAGTATCATTGCATATTCACTTATTGCTTTACAGTTGCTTTGATTTCGATAAGGTGTAGAAATGGTCTCCCAGTACATTTTGCTCATCATCATCTAAAAGCTGCTGAGTGACAATCTGCTATAAAGTGCTTTGAGACGATCTGGTGTGTGCTATGTTATTTTTAGCTCTTTTGCACGATTGGGAAATGGTAACCGATTCCAGAAATCAAATCTATATATGGAGTTCACAAAATAATTTATATATCTTATTATTAATCTTCTTGCTAGTATCAGGAATTTCGTATATAGCTAGAACGATGTGTCGGAACTAAATATTCTTTCCGGAGTGCGCCATACAAACTTGGTATTTAAGTCTTTGCTTATCCATGAAAATTTAGTTCATCGCTGATCTGAGCTTTATTTCACTCCCCCTCTTTCTTAACTTTGAATTTGATAATATATATGCATTCTTTAGTTTTTCTATAATCTGATTTTCACAAAAAACTTTATTCTCTATGCACCCAGGCCAGATACACAGTGAAATCTAATATTTGAAAAAAAAATTTGGTAAAAATAAAAATATAAAAAACAGAATTGGAAACACGTAATTTTTGCCGGTATAATTGAAAAAAAATTTCTACTTTCGGTGGAACGTGCATCTTTTCCTAGTTATTAGTTTAATTTACGTTTCCGGCCCATTGTCCCATTTATTTTGGATAATTTTTTGGTAGTTAATAATTAATTATTAATATTGATTGGTTGATTTATAAATACTAATTTATTAAGAATTATAGGAAAAAAAGTAATAAAGACAGTAGATTTATCTGAGCATAGTGAGAAAGCTGTGGTTTCTGCAGATTCTGCATCGCAAAAACCCTTGTGAATGGCTACGATTAGGAAAAGATATATAAAAGTCTACAGCATGACTTAAACACAATACTTAAATAGTACTCAAACATGGGGAAAAGGAAAAAGGAATGCAATTCTTAAATTTAAAAATCCTTTTTTTTTTTTGTGAAATTCATAATAGTTAGCATTTATTTTAATTTTATTATCCTAATTTTACCAACAAGAATAAGAAAATCAGCTGGCGTTTGTAATCCAACGGTTCGGATAATTACCTTAATTACAATCAGTAGACCAATTAATTATTTTTGCTAAAAGAATTAATAATGTTGCTTTTATACTTATCATTTAATTACTAGATGTCAATTTTGATGAAATAATGATAACAAATTATCTACATAAAATAAACATTAAATTAGATTATTAAAATAGTAAGAAAAAAATGTTATGTTGTTGCCATAAAAATCATAAATAGAACTTTTAATTTAATATATATTTTAATTATAATAATTTCATAACAATACATCAAGAATGAATACAATAAATATATAATCTATATAAATTAAATAATTAAACAGGAAAACACTCATAAAGTATTGAAAAAATGTTAATTTGTCGCCATATTATGCTCAATATGTGTTGGCAATGAGTTATGCTGTCGCAGATTGTTAGAAACAAAACTTTTATTTTATTTTTATATATTTAATTGTGATATTCATATAATAACACATTAGGAATAAAGGCAACAAATAATCTTTACAAAATAAATTATTAAATTGGAAAAAATCAAAATTTATTAAGCATAAATGTCAATTTTAAAGTATTAAGAGAAAAGTAACTTCGTCGTTATTTATATATATCTCGTTGAATCCACCTGTCGTAGAATTAATTAATAGCGACAATATTCCGTCGCTATTCAATGATTTAGCGGTAATATTCTTGTCGCTAAAAATATCACCTGCAGTGCCAAAAACATGTGCAATGAAAATATATTTTAAAATTAGCGTATCAATTTATTAGCAGTTTTAAATTTCGTTCGTGAATGTCAACATAAGCATAACATAACAAACCATGAGTTTCACTTTAAAGAGAACTTAGAATTTGCAACAAACCATGAGTAGCAATTAACAAACATAGTATAGTCATATAGACAGGAAAATGGAAAACAGAAGCTAACAAAATAACTCTCAATTTAGTAAAATTCAAATCTAAAAATCATGGAAACATTAAATCAAGTAAATTTTTTTTTTTATGAATTTGCTTACCATTGGTGACTTTTGGGGCTAGGAAGAAAGATGGTTAAAAAGCATCCAATACAAACATCGTACAAAGTACCAACTCAAACTAAAGCTAAACAAACTCAGGAAATTAAATTACAAAATCATTTTCTCAAAAGACAATATAAATATGATATGGTCAATATGAAGAGAACAAAATATGGGAATGCAAGGTACGTACGTGAGCCATGTACGTCAAGTAGCAATAGACAAGAAAAATGAGATTGGTAGAGGAGAGGTAGCAAAGGCTGTAAGAAATTTGGTGGTAATGGGCAAGTTTAGAAGGGATGAAAATGAGACGACATGCCATGGAACTGAAGCACAATGTTGAACTTTCTACGAAGAAAAAGTAAGGTAAGCATTCTTCTGTAATTTACAGCATACAAGATCGGATAGCATGATTACTATCTTAAGAAACTACGGAGCGTAACAAATCTGGTTTTGCTACAACTTTCACCTTTGCCTCGTGAAATATGGGAATTGTGCAGCTATATCAATGTAAATTGTAAAGGATTCCCATAATTAGAGAAAAGAGACAATGTTAGCCGCCGAAGTATGCAAGCGTAAGTGGTATGGGTCACAATCAGTAAATGAATGAATTCAGCCAATAAGTTCGGTGATTGAAATACTTTATATAGGTTTTAAGAGCAAACTAAGAATATCTATTTGCGAAATGAATCATATAAGAAGTCAATAAGAGTTCTTCAATCGAAAATCAAGTGCCCCATATATTCCTATCACTTAATTCTTGACGATAACGAAGACCAACTATCAATATAGATAATAGAACTTAACAAAATCAAACCATATATGAGCCTTAGAAATCATTCACAAGGAACAACAAAATCCAACCAGGCAATAGGCAACAGTTAACAAATACACAAAGGGCATTCAAATGCGGATATAGATTCAAAACAGTAAACCTGTGGAAGGTCGGGGCTCTCCTCTCGCCACCGGATATGGAGATATCTCTACATCCTTGCACCTTAACAACGTAATCGCTCTTTTTATCTGCATCAATAGTACAAAAACTGTTCAAAATGAAAATTTCAAATTTCCTTTAACGCTCTCTTGATGATTGGTCGAATCAATAACATAAATGGAGAAATTAAAAGAGATATGAAACGCAACAACGAGCGAAAGGAACGATTAGACAGAGATAACAAAAAAAAAAAAAAAAAGATGCGATCGCCCAGGAAGGAATCATGTTATGAATAATCTTAGTGTTTTGAATTGGAAGAAATTACCTGTTTATGTTCGCAGTGGTAGCGAAAGAGAAACCGAAGAATTTGCTCGTCTCAGTCGCGGACAATTTCGGGGTCAAAAAGGAACCGGCGATGTTATCAGAATCCTTAAAATATTTACTGTCGTTGTAAATTCGTCATTTTATAGGTGGCCTGGAGGAGAGCAGGGCTTTTACATAAGTAGGTAAAAAAATAATAATATTTCTGTATATAGGTAGAGTGTAAAAATATTTATCTATATGTCATTTTTTGATAGTTGGACAGAAGTTGAAATTCAACCACACATCCTCGCTACTACCACCGGCGATGATAGTGATAACACCATGGCTACTACGACTGTAACATCGCCGGTTTAAAAGGCAACCATGATAAAGACACCAATTTTTTTTTGACAAAAGAGACACCATTTCCAATTCATGCAACATGCGGGCACTCCTAATCAAAGTTCAATATATTGCTATAGTTAGCTTGAGAAACAATGATGACATATTTTTTTATGTGATTCTCAACAAAAAATTATCGTCTTTGTAGGGTTCTAAAATATAAAAAATTCTCATCTTTGTAGCCATGATATGTGGTTGAATTTCAGCTTCCGCCCCATCTGTCAAAATGACATATATCGGTAAATATTTTTTACATTCCACCTATATAGAGAATATTGTTATTTTTATCCACTTATGTAAAAAGCTCATGATAGCAAAACCGAACCGAAAATTGAATCGAATCAATTATAGTTCGATTTGTTCGGTTCGGTATTTTTTTATATAATTCAAAATATACTATTCAGTTTGATTAGCATAGTATAAAAATCGAACTAATCGAACCGAACCGGCCGAGCTAAATATAAATATATATTTTAATTTTATATTATATATATAATTATATGTTTAAAATATTTATCAAATTTCAATTATATATTATTATTATTATTATATTTTATTTTCTCTTTAATCATTTGGTTTTTGGCTTCGTCCTTTTGGTTTTCTGCTGTGCAACCCCAGAGCTAGAGACTTGGAGTCCTTTCAGTTTTCCTTCTACCTCACGTCACTGTGGTTTGCCCATATCCTCCATAATCCTCTCTAGCGCCGGCCATATCTTGAGGATTTGAAGGTTAGAAATCTATTTAGTGCACTACTTACAACATTAGAAGCCTTGAAAATCTAATTTGTTTATGTTTCTGCATAGATTTTCTCATTATGTGATGATCTAGTGCGAAGTTGGGGTTTTAGAAAAAACAATAGAGCTGCAACCTGCTTGTCTTCTATGTTGGAGGTACTTTATTAGTTTTTTTTTTTCTAAATTGTCTGGTTTTTCTATTCTTCTATATATGGTTTCTGTATACACAAAGACCTTGAAAACGCCTACAAGATAATACACTAGGACTAGAAATGGGACAATGTTGTTGTGTGAATCCAATATGCATGAACCCAATATGCAGGAGCCGAATCAATCGAACCGAACCGCTATATATCGGTTCAATACATTTAGAGAGATATTTCGATTAATTCGTTTTGGTTCTGAACTAAACCAACCGATGCTCTACCCTAAAATCGGGGATGGATATACACCTAGCAATATGGACAAGGGGTCCATATATGTGCCATCCAGGAGCTCAAAAATGTGCACTCTTTTTTATTAATGAATTAATGTCATTTATAGTTATATTTATTAGTTTATTGATACAAGTTTATTTTATTTTAAACTTTAGGTTTATTTGCAATTAGTTTATTGAATATAGGTTTATTAGAAATAAAGTAAAAGTTTATTAGTCTATTAATACAAATTCATTTGTTGTAAATTGTAGTAAATTAGAAATAAAGTAAAAGTTTATTAGTTTATTGATACATATTCATTTTATTTTAAACTCTAACATCTCGTTTGGTTTAAATATTATTTAAATCATAGGATTAATATTAGTACTATGATTAGTTAAGCCATAGGATCAGTTAATTTAACCTTTGTTTGGTAGAAATATTTTAATTATATTATTAATTAATTCAAAGTTATAATCCAATATTTGGTACGAAGGTTTTAAGTAATGGGATAAATGAGTTGAATAATTAAATTACTTAAATATCTTTTGAACAATATATAAGCTGTTGGATTTCCTATCTTCGGTCAATCTTCTCCACATTGATTTTCCATTTGGGATTCTATGGCTTTTTGCTGTAAGTTTTTTTTTTTTTTTTTTGACCTTTTGTTATGAGTTTCTATTTGGGTTTCAATCACTTTTACATATTCCACTAGTAATTTTGTATTTTTAGTTCATCCCTAATCCATCCCTAATCGTACGAAGAATTTGTTTAATGTTTAATCATATATATTTTGTTCATCCCAATTTCTCCAATTGATTAGTATTTTGTGTTTGAGGACTTTAATCATATATCTTTTTTTTTAACAAGTTATCATATATATTTTTATTAAGTGTAACTGTGTATTTTTGTTCATCCCAATTTTCGTATATCTTTTTATTATTTATATTTTTTTTTATCCCTTATTAATCAATTTGCCAACAAATTATTAAAATTTCATATTGAGAGATATTTATAGGATGGCCTCTTCGAAAAGCAAAAAAGAAAGAAGGAAGTGGACTATATTTGAGGATGAAAAATTAGTGGAAACATTGTTAAATGTCCATAATAGTGGAAAATATACTAGTGAAAATGGACTAAAGCCCAGTTACTTCCAAGCAATAGAGGACTTGCTTAAAGTGTCTTTACCCAACTCAAGTATCAAGGCACGACCTCATATAGAATCTCGTAGAAAGTCTTTGAAGAAAGATTGGTCAACAGTCCATGGCACATTAAATGTCACCCATCATGGTTCTAGTGGGTTTGGTTTTGATGCTGAAGGAAAAATGGTAGTTGCTGAAGATGATGTGTGGGAGGCATATATCAAGGTAATTGAAGTGAATATTAATTCTTTTTTTTATATATCTTTCATCTGTTTAATGTGATTAATATTGTATTTCTTTTTATTAATGGTATAAAGTCATTCAGAAGCTCTTGTATGGAAGAATATAATTTTTCCTTACTATGAAGATTGTTGTACAATCTTTGAAGAAGATCGTGTAATAAGAAAATATGTATTTTCAGCTGTTGATATGCAAAAATAAATAGAGAGAGGAAAATGAAAATTATCAAAATGAAAGTCATAATACACAAACTTTGACTTATCTCAAGACATAAGTCCTCAACTAAATATGCACCAAGGTGATGAAAGTGCAAGTGATAAAAGAAGGATGAAAGCTAAGAAAAGCACATACTCATTGGTTGAGGGAATGATGAAGGCTTGCAACACCCTCACATATATTATGAGTATATCTCGTAACAGATATGAAGTGTCACATATAAAGTAGGTATAATCTTTCCAAATTAAAGTTTTTTCCTATATAAATTATTATTAAACTCTATGCATGCATATTCATTTAGGTTTGCTTGTCTAACCACTCAAATATACTCTATACTAGCTATCACTACTCTGGTTTACCTATTCAAACACATTTCATATATCAGTTTAGGTCTACAAGGTCTTCATCTCATGCACCTTAACTATATATAGTTAAGTTATATCTTTTTTTTTTCTTTTTTTTCCTTTTTTACTTTTTCTTTGCATCATATTACATGATTACAAATAACAAATATAATTAATTATATCCCTTTAAGTGAATGCTAAAAAAGGAATGCATGTTATGACTACGTCCGGTTCAAGTTCGGTCTGTCTGGTCTCCTCTTGACATGAGCCTTAGCATCTCCACTGTACCTCAACTATATATTGGTTACATTACTTACGTGTACATGAAAACACACTAAATTACTCATAGTTTAGTAAGACACACACACACACACACATATATATATATATATAAAGAAATTAAACAAGTCATAACCTGCATTACCAAATATTATATATTAAAAATTTAAATTTATACAAATATATTGAAACTTATAATTGGATATTAATAAAAGAAAACCTTTATATTAATTAATACAGATTTATATTAAATCTAATACTAAAAAAGGCAATCTAACTCTTACAAAGAACTTGCTAATGCCAATGACCCAGTGGCAGATTCCTATCTAAATACATTCCAAGCAAATGTCCAAGAACTCGCTAGTGTCTACTATAGTTGATTTACAAGTAGCCGAATATATCAATGTATCAAAAGCTTATGCTTGACTACATTTGCAGATTTGTTTAATTTCCAAATGCTTAGTAGATGCTTTTGTGTACTTTCTGAGTGTTCAACATGGATCCAACTGGTCATATATGCCGCTTATGATACAAGCATTGATGTCAGGGTTAATTGCTATCCACACCCGAGATCACTGTGAATGCATTCTAAATGAAAAACAAATCTCAAGCTTATTTTGATCCATTGTAATTGTAATGCATTAATGTTCTTTCAAACCAATACTCGGAGAGGTTAAAAAGCAGCAGCTTAGTATTTTTTTTCTCCAACAATCCAATATTCTTTATGGTTTTAATAAAAGACTGAAAAATAGAAACATGGGATATTCCCAGTTCACTGAGTTGTACTCCTTCCAAGTTCCTTCCTACCCAATGTCGTTGAGATGACTTCTACAAGAAATCATGATATCCGAAAGTTCTGAAATGATAATTGCGCTATTTAACATTTTGAATGTGCACATCCTCAATTTTTCATTTTAAGCAAAACAAAAAAAAAAATACATTTAGCACAAAATATAACGCATACCAATATGCAACTCTTTACATAGTTGACAAATTAAACAGTAAAACTTCAGTGTACTGTACCTACTCCAACACATTTTAAATTTCTAATTGCTTAGTTTCTCCACTTTATTCATCTTTGCAATATTACATTCTGATATTTGTTGGTTCTGCTATACGGCATACCAAAAATTATATAAAAATTTATAAGCAGAATGTTCCATAATGCGTAAGCAAACCCTTTTCCCAACAAATGTAAGAGAGATAACGAACATATAGATCAATCACAGATGTTTAACCACAGTCATGCATATAAGAATCAGAGCCATCAGTTGAAATATAAAAGTTGTAATCATTGCATGCAAATTCTTTTGGCGGGCTGCAAGATTGTAGCTTTCTATTTCTGATATGGTTATAGATCAATCACAGAGGTTTATTCCACAAAAAATTACCGATAAAGAAAGACAACAACTTCAACACCCAAACACATAGCAGATTCATTACATATTCAAATCACAAATATTTTTTATCATAAATGGAATCATGAAATAAAGCAAGTTCAAGCACAATAAACTGAAATTAAAGCAAAATTGAAGCAATCAACAATGAAATTGACACCAATTACATGATGGAAAATGGACTTTCGTTGCTTTCTCCTATGTAGATAGAATCGTATATATGACCAAATTTGCTCCTTTTCTCGATATTAATGGCTGAAATAGAAAAAACTACTAGAAAAATATCACCGGTAGAGATCGTTTGACCATGGAAGACTCAAGATAAGGGCCTTGAATTTGCAGAAGGAACACAAGAAGCAAAGTAGTTATGGAATCGAATATGAGAGATATCATATGCTTGAGGGAGAAGAGGAATCGTAGTTTAGGATTTTCAATCTTAAAAATTTAATATTAGTAACCCCATTAAATGGGGATTAGCAAAGATATGGGGAGCGGAGTATTAATTAAGACTGATTCCATGGGTTAGCCATGCCTTATTTTTGAACCAAACAAAGGATTAGTAACTAATCACATATGGCTTAAGTAATCAATCTCATGTACCAAATGCATTATTCATTCTTCGCCAATTTATCTTCCCAATTTAAATGTTTAACTGCAAAGAGCACCATTAATTTTCAGACAGACTTATATAATACTATTCAATTTCTAAAAACATAAAAAAGAACTCCTCTATTAATTTTATGAAAGTTGCTCCTATGCCGAATTCAAGCAATCAAATTATGAACATTGCATAATTTCACGCATAATCTCAATTACAGCCCCACACACTATCCCCAATTCTGTCACCTATCGACGCTTTACTGCCATTATCACTACACAAGCAACAACTTATTCCACATCAACACCATTGAATTTGCTATTAGTCATGTAACAGCCAAAAATAGTGACAAAAAGAAAAAGCGCTCGAAGAAAAAAAAAAACTCACACAAAAGAAATTACTTTCAATAAAAATGAAAAGGGCAAAAAAGGCCGGCCGGTGAAAATTCCTCTAAAAAAATTCTATACTCTTTATTATTTTTAAAATTAATTTCAAATTTGATCTCATTAAAATTGGGTTATTAATGGTGATTGATTTTTTATTAGGACTATGTCTTTCTTTTGTAATAAACATTGGACTATTTTTCTAACTTAGTGTGAACGAAATTTTAAAATTTTTATTTTTTTTTTCTCCAAAGGTTTAGCTTTTGATTGTGAGAAGAGGAATTTAAACCTGGTTTTCAAGTCCAGATACATATTGCCAATGTAGTGACCATGGCTACCACTGTGCATGTATTCAAAAACTAAAAGAAGATGTTCCTTCTCATGTATTCAACAGCTGACTCCAAACAAACCAAAACTTTTTGCCTAAAAAGGACACTTGACAAACTAGCAAGAGAAAAAAATGGAGTAGAAAAAGTAAGTATACACCAAATACTGTACAGACCAAGGTAAATTATATTTCCAGGAGGACTAATAGTGCTGGAACAAGCAAACATTTAAGTTATGCTCAAGCTCCATTATTTCCAATTCTTCTTGTGTATCATACGATGCCATAAATTTACAGGAAACCTTGGACTTGTGTTGTTCAAGTGATTCAATTAATTGTTTCTCGAATTGGATGTTTCAACTTCCTTCAGCGAAGAGCATTGACAAAAGTCATCAAGGAATCAACATCTCTTTTCTCTGAGGGGTACTTTATTGGCCTGGAGGAGTGCCTGGGGAAGAAAAGTATTGTAGGAAAGCTTCCCAGTTGTAATTCTTGCTTGGCAAACTCCTTCTGATCACCATCTGCCCTGAATTTCCCCACCTTCACTCCACTCCCTGCCAACTTCTCGGCCAATTGAACATAGGATTCTTCCATCCCCTGGCAGAATTGGCACCATGGAGCATAAAGAACAACAATCCACGGTTCCTTTCTGTTCTCCAACCTTAACAAGTTTTCTACTCCTGTCCGGTTCAAGTTAACCAAATTTTGGGAGTTGAAAATATCGGCAACTTGGGCAGCAGCTCCATTTGCCTGAACGGCACCATTTCCATTGCCATTATGTTGGGCAGAATCATCCCGCTTCAGATTTCCTTTATGAAGGCCACATTCCTTGGCCTTAGCGTCCTCCCACCACCACCTTCCTTCTCTCTCGTGTTGGCCTGGAAGAACTGGCCTAGTGCAGGGCTCACAACCAATTGAGACGTATCCTTGTGAATGCAAGGAGTTCACTGGCACATCCATGGTCCGAAGGAAGTTCCACACATCTATACCCTCAATATTTGCCATCGGGTTCCACTTGATCAAACTTCCAATCCCACCATCCAATCCCTCGAAAGCTGGATCTACCTGAACAACAGGAATCTCAGACCGAGTTCCAGGGGACTGATCTTTTCTTTGGCCAGTAATCCAGGCACGGAGCCCCTTAAGAGCTCTCCGTAAGGGTCTTACTTTTCTCACCCGGCAGCACTCCTGATGGCCATCCTCATAAAAAGAGAACAGACCCTTGCTCCTTACCAACGCTTGAACTTCAACAGCATCTGGAAACATGTACTCAATGTGTATGTCATACCGCTTCTCAACTGTGTCAAAGAATCTATATGTTTCCGGGTTCAACCTCCCAGTGTCCAAGCTAAACACCCTAAACGGTCTCCCAGTTAATTTTGCATACTCAATCAAAGCAACATCTTCTGCACCGCTGCAAAGCAATGAATCCTTGTCAAATTCCAAACGAATATAGTTTAACAATATCACACCACAAAGCATATGATGGACTTAACCGATTTTACAGTTCATTCATGGACCGATTTCTGGTAATTTTATTAATTATGCCTTTTAAAGATCATTCCAAAACCGGCCCAACTCACAGCTTTACCCAATAAACCCTCCATGCCACACAAATTTAAGCTTTCACAATTACAATTATTCAGTAAAGGAACAAACGAATAAGACAGTGGATGGGATCCATCATATGCAAGGAATATTCACCACAATGATTGCATATTCTATCTAAAATTTTACATTGAACTGCTAATAACACATTGGATATTTTACAGTTTAAAGAAATTTACAGCCAGAAAATTATTTACCTGAACGCAATAGCAATATCATTGCCAAACTTTTCAAGTGCCTTATCCATAATCTCCAAAGGAGATGAGTTCTCAAGTTCCTTGGCTAACTGCTCGAAATCCTCCACCTCTATTTTCTCCGTCACCTCTGCAAAACAAAATTTAACACTCAAATTAACTTTTCATTTTTAAAAATAAAAAATAAAAAAGGAAGAAATGCTTAAAACATCTGATTTGAGCAGATAAGACTTACCAGGCTCGGAAATAGTAGCGACAAGAGGGACAATGGAGTCATTACGTTTGGGTTCCGCATTCACCGGCTTCACCGCGCACCGCCGTTGAGAAAGATTCACGGCAGCCGGCCGATTTAACAACCGAAAGGAGCCGAAATGCGGGGCTGAAAACAAAACTCAAAGACTTAGTTCCCCAAAAAAATTCCTCTAAACCCGAAGCAAAACCTCTGTTTTTGTTTTTTTTTTTTTTTGCGTATTATCAGGGAAAAAAAAAAAGAAGAAAACAAACCTTGGAGCTCAGAAGAAGGAGCTGAGCGTGAATAATTGGTAGCAGAAATGGCTGTTGCAGAAGAAGAAGAAGAAACACTGAAAGCCATTACAGAGCCTGGGAAACAGATTTCTCTCAGAATCTAATGAAAAAAAAAATTTGAACTTTGATTTTGATTTCTGTAATTGTGTGTTGTTTTTCTATCGTTAAGATAGATTGAAGGGTGTTAAATAACAGCTTAAGAAATGGCGCCCTGAGAGGTTCATTGAACCTGGACAGTATTTCTGTTAATTTGGATTCCAATCTTTTTTATTACGTGGCGAATGGTGATTGGTTTATATTTTCCTGGACTCATTGCTTTCGTCACGTGGGTGTGCGGAAGGAGGCTTATGGAGAGAGGAAGCTAGGAGTCACCGATCCAAATATTTTTCAATTACATGTTGGAGGAGATGGTGATTGGGAAGGTTAAAATAAAAAACACAAGTTTGATATTAAATTTTTAATTTGATGTGTATATATATATTGAAATATTGCAATTTATAGTCTAAACTTATATTTTAATTCCGTTAAAATAATATGAAAATCAAAAAATATAATTAGCATGCTACATGATGTATTCTAGAATACGAATTTATATTTTAAATTGTAATATTTTAAAAATAATTGGTATCAATTTACAATCTAGTGATTAAATTTAGTATATTAATGTTTTTAATCCATATGGGATTCGAATAGAGATTGATCGGAATAAATTATTTTGAATTTTAATTATATTTAATGAGAATAAATTTTAATATTGTATCAAATTTAAATTTGAATTACTGAGTTTTATAATATGAATATGGTAGATATAATACAAAATTATTAAGTTTAAATTCAAACTATAAATTTTACTTATGAGTATATTTTAAATTCTAATTAATATATAAATAATTTTTTTAAAAAATGACAACATAAATAATTAAAATATAATCTTTTAATTTCATCTAAATAAGGTAATAACGATCACCGAATTGAAGGATAAGATTTATTGGAGTGTAAATGAAATAATATTGTCTCTTTTAGCTTAACTAAAAAATTGGTATAGATATACAGCTATCTTAAATTCATGTGGCAGTATTTCTATACTTAAAATTATACCCAACATAAATAAAGTAGTTTCAAAATAAAAATATAGTTAATTGCATAATGATACCTACAAACCGAAAAAAAAAGCACAAATAACTTAACAAAATATCACAAATAAAATTGGTCATAATATATTTTCAATAATAACGAGCAAGTGTGGAAGAGACGTACAGGCTGAGATTTGATGGTGGAGGGCACTTGCTTGGACTTTTTTCCTCTGGTTTCTCGATTCCAGGAACACCGATTGATAGTTTGAATTTGTTGGAAAAAATGTGATTATGAGCCATTTTGAGAGGATTATTCGGGTGGGTTCCATAACTCGGTTTTGGGAAAAAGACATGGATATATATTTCTTGACATGAGAACTATGAATTAATGTATTCATATGCTCAAAATGGAAAATGTGTGAATAGAAATTGAAGCTCAAAGTAAGCTCCATGATAAGGAGATTTAAAGGTGAAAAGTGAGTGGGAATTTGTCCCACA
>CATIWF010222612.1:0-19273 GCA_949630135.1 Balakata baccata
ACTATATGAAAAACCAGTTAGTTTCAACTCTTTATCTCTTCTATACTTGATTCCAAAGTTATGAGTCTCTTTGACATATCAAATGACTCTTTTAGCTACTTTCAAGTGCAATTCACTTGCACAATGCATGAATCTGGATAGCACAGTCATAACATTTAGAATGTCTGGCCTGGTTGTAGTGAGGTACATCAAGCAACCAATCATGCTTCTAAACTGACTTTGATCAAATGGTTCTGCACCATCATGCTTGCTGAGCTTTTTCTTAACAGCCATAAGATTGCTGATACCTTAAACTCATCAAGCCTAAAGTTCTTTAATATCTCCTTGGCATACTTCTGTTGACATACAAAAATATCATCCCTTTCCTATCTAACCTTCATGCCAAGAAAGTAAGTCATCATGCCCAGGTCAGTCATCTAAAAGATCTGCTTCATCTTTAACTTGAACTCCTCAATCTAACTTCGCTTGCTTCCAGTAACTAATAAGTCATCCATATACAGTGAAATGATAAGAACATCTACACCTTTTGACTTAACATACAAAGTGGACTCTAAAAGGCTTTTACTGAAACCTAGCTTCTGCAAGTATTCATCAATCCTATTGTACTAGGTCCTTGGTGCCTACTTCAAGCCATAGAGAACCTTTTTGAGTAGATAAATTTTATCTTGCTCTCTTTCCTTCATAAAGCCTTCTGGTTGCTCAACAAAGATCTCCTCTTGTAAATGACCATTCAAGAATGCAGACTTTACATCAAGTTAGTAGACTCTTTAGCTTCATTAAACTGCAATTGTTTACAAGAGCATGATCACTTCAATTCTAGCTATTGGAGAAAATGTATCATAGTAGTCATCTCCTAGTATTTGAGAAAAACCCTTCACCACAAGCCTAGCCTTGTGCTTTTTTACATATCCATCAGCATTTAGCTTGGTTCTGTAAATCCATTTCACTTTAATAACTTTTCTTGATTAAGGTCTGCTCACTAGCTTATAGGTTTGGTTTTTCTCAATCATATGAAGCTCCTCTTCCATTGCAACTCTCCAATTTTGTCTCTTCATAGCTATTAGGTTCACAAATAGCTACATTGCTCCTTTGATAAACTTGAGCCAGTGATCTAGTACCTCTGGTGGGTTTGTCATCAATGATTTATGCTTCCTACTGTTTAGGCTTATAATATGGTGATATGAGCTCAGCAGGCTTAAGATCATGACTTCTTGGTCTTTATTGAACCTTTAACTCCCAATTCCATTCTTGATTTTCAGCAAAATATACATCTCTGTTGATGACTACCTTAACACTCTGTGGTTGATAGATCTTATAGGCTTTTATAGTCAAGCTATAGCCAATAAAGATCCCTTTGATAGCCTTTTCATCCAACTTATCTCTCTTATTATGGGGCATATACGAATGACACAAGCATCCAAAAACTTTGAGAAATTTTAGAGAAAGCTTAAACTCATACCATGCCTCAAATGGAGTTTTGCCTTGAATAGCTTTAGTGGAAAGTCTGTTCTATAGAAAGATTGAAGGGTTTATGTTGCCATTTTTCTATTTATGGCTGGTTTTATTCCCATTTTTCTATGACAAAATTAATAATTAGCAAATTTTTTTAATTATAATTTAAGGTTTTAGATTAATTTGTCATTTTTTTATATATATCTGTGACACAACACATTTAAAAAACAAGCGATTTATATGAAGACAATGCAGCATGTATAGTACAGTTAAAATGATATTACATTAAAAGAAACCCGCAGACAAAATATATTTATCCTCAATTTCTCTTCATGTATGATCTTGATAAAAGTAGACAAATTGATATTCAACAGATACGATCAAGTGATAATTTGGTAGATTTATTCACAAAAGCTTTACCCACTACAACATTTGAAAGATTGATTTGAGATATTGGAATGCATCAACTTAGAGACTTAAAATGATATTTTTACGAGGGAGAGAGAATACGCATTATACTTTTTTTCTTGACTAAGGTTTTGTCATAATAGGTTTTTTTAGCAAGGTTTTTAACGAGGCAACTTTATATGCGTATTATACAAGAAATATACTATTTTTCTTTCACTATATTTTTCTTCCCATAGGATTTTTCCTAATAAAGTTTTAAGGAGGCATGTTCTTATTAATGAACATCAAAGGGAGAGTGTTGTAATATTATTATTCAATGGATGTCCATAACCCCCAAATTCTTTATTATATTTATAACATCTCATCCTTTAATTCTCTAGCTTAATTGTGTGATTTTATTGTGACTTAATTTCACAATAAAATCTTGTAACTCATGTCTTTTGATGCATTCTTGTAAACCTATAAATAGATGTATGTTGAAAGAACAAAATACAATTTTGAATATGCTTTTCCATTTTCTACTCTCTTCTTCATTCTCTTTTCTCTTTCAATTACATACTTTATTTTGTCTAATTTTATAACATAATGTAATAATATCAAATACAATAATTTATTAGCTATATACATATAATAAAGGGCCTCTAAGAGGTACTGTAGCTACTACAGCGTCCTCCCTATTTTGCCCTTTTTTTTTTTGCAGCTCTATCACCAAAATGGCGTCGTTTAGCTTAACAGGAAAACGCGCCATTTTGGTTTGACAATTTTTTTGAGCTCCTTCCAATAAAACGACATTGTTCTGATATTAAGTAGATTGACATCATTTTGAGCCCATTTGAATTAAAAAAAAAAAAAGAAAAAAGGAACGGGCAGGTAGGTTTGGCTCACTATTGGACCCGACAGTGGAAGCATCTTGGGCTTGTACAATAGGCTAGCCCATTTATTTAATTATATTTCTATATTTATTTAATATATTTATTTTTAATATATTTATTTATTTAATATTAATATTATATTTAATTAATATAATAATATTAATATAATAATCACATTCATTTTTAATTAATATTCAATTTAATTTATATTAAATTGAATTTAAGAATTTGAATATTTATAATTTTCCTATCTAATTGAAATTAGATTTTTAAATTACAAAATATGTTAAAAAATTAATTAGATTTAAAAAATAATTTTAAATAAATTAGACATGGATACTTTTTTATGTCCAAAATTAATATAAATTACAATAAATTTTTTATTAATTTAATCTATTTTTTTATTCAGGTCAATATCTTTCTTGTTCCATCTATTGTAATTAGTACAATTATATAAAGAAAGAGAATATAATAATATAGGTTAAGAATAGAAAAAAAATAATAATAATAAAAAGATGCTTAAAAATGTTGGTTTTTTTTATAAAAAATTTATATTCCAATTTTATTAATAATAAATATTATAAATAACACTATTCATACTTTTTTTTCATTAGAA
This sequence comes from Balakata baccata, assembly GCA_949630135.1. NCBI lineage: Eukaryota > Viridiplantae > Streptophyta > Magnoliopsida > Malpighiales > Euphorbiaceae > Balakata > Balakata baccata. The sequence goes on from CATIWF010222612.1 coordinate 3,349, forward strand.
ATGTTGAGCTATCGAAAATTCAGAGTGAATCAAGATTAACTAATTTATTTATTAGTATATTATCCGACTCAAACTAATATTTAACCAATTCGTATTAAATAAATTTATTGGGATAATAATAATAATAATAATAATAATAATAAATAATTAATTAAATAATACACTTTTTGCTGCAGGTTTCGAATAATAACACACTTTTAAGTTTCTATGAGAAATTCAAATTATACACTTTTTTTTAATTAATAGTTGAGAATGATAAAAAAAACTTAAATATATTAAAATGAAAAATCTATAAAATTAATAATTTTTTTATTATTTTAATTATATAAAAAAGTATAGCAAACATTTAAAAGTTATACTATCATTTTCGTTTTTATAGCGAAATTGAAAACACTGTTATACAGAATAAATTATGATGTAAATGTTAATGTATTTAATTGTTGAAAAGTAATTAATTTAATGTTTAGAATTGAAACCTATTAACACATTGGAACATAAATTACATTTTTATGGACTAGACTAATAATTCTAAATGAAGCTTATAAAACATACTAAATCAATTAAAATTAAGTAGATAATATTTTTTTGTCAAATTATGATGATTCACTACGTAAAAAATTATTTTAGTTTTGTCCTAAATTGGTAAAAAGTTTTATAAAAGCTTAATTTTTTTCCAACATTTTTTTGTAGAGTTATTTAGTCCTTTGCAAACCCTATATTCATTAATAAAATATTAATATGAATATGAACAAATGAGCTTCGGCGGCACTTAAATTTCATTAAATTGGTTTTGGAAATTTTTTAATCCGCAAATTTCTAATATTTATTAATTAACCTATTAAATTTGGTCATTTTCAATCTAATATATGAAATAATTTTTTTTTTCTCAATTCTAGCACCGAATTAACTAATTTTCACCAATTATATATCTATCAATTTTTTCCATTAAATATTCTATCTATTAACTAATGTAATTAATTTAATTTTTAGTTCAGATTTCATTTCTCATTCATTAAGAGATAACAAAATGTCTTACAAAAATATCCAACAAAACACGAGGATAACGTACTAGTTATATATATTTTTCTAACAATTAAGCATAAATTCGTGTAACGATATTACTTAAGAATTTTATTTATGTTTCTTTATCTAGTTAAGCTAGCACGACACAACTCACCTGTCACTAGCGTGACAAGCTGTTATGGGTGTGACAGCTGGCGCATCTTTAACCTATACGTTGCATGTGTGGCGAACTTCAATTTTCTAGAAATAAAAAATGTAAAAGTTGGATTGAGTTTAGACCATGGTGTTTTGGCTTAACATTTGCGTGCTCAAATCATGTACTCATGTATTGACCCTTGGCTCGGACCATGGATTTGCACCTCTACACCTATGTGCGCGAGAGATAGTCTTTCAAGTTACTTATTTAATACTGAAAAGATGAACCTTTCTATATAAACACTTTTCCTAACTTAATATTTTTTCTATATGGGATAGTCCACTTTTCACTTTCTTTTCTTTAGCAAAGAACTTACTTGTAGCTTTAATTTCTTTTTCACACATCTATAATTTTGAGTATATGAATAACAAAATTCATAGTACTTATTTAAAAAATGCACCCCTAGTATTATTAAAGCTAGTATTATCTTGAACTATGTCAAAGCTTGTATTGAAGCCTTTAAATCTCTAGGTCGTATGGGAGAAGTTAGCCCTCAAAGAGTTGAGAGTTTAATCAATTGGGAAGCCCTTCCCCCTGGTTTAATTGCTTTAAACACCGATAGTGCTTTGCTTCGTAGTATAACGAATGCGACAGCTGGTGGTGTGATGCGGGACAATAATGGTAACTGGCTTGATGGGTTTTCAATCAAGTTGGGGCTCTATTCAGCTTTCAGAGTAGAGTTTTGGGGGCTTTTCTTAGGCTTACAGTAGGCATGGGATAATGGTTAGTGCAAAATCATAGTTCAAACAAAAAACATTGTTAATTTGCTTAGGTCTTCCCATCACACTGATAATAGGCATTCAGATCTCCTTGTCCATATCAATGCTCTGCTCCGGCATGATTAACATGTTCATATGTCTCATATTTTCAAAGAAGCAAACATGGTAGCAGATTCTCTTGATGGAGAGATTTATGCGGAATAGACTGAATCTCTCTTTCCAGGATCTAAAACATGAAACTTAGAATACAAAAATAGAGTTTAATCAAATACAGAGAAAAAAGGGAACTTGATTTGACTGATTCCATCGCTGTAGGAACAATCCGAACAAGTTTGCACTAAGATCTTCTCTTGTTCCCTAACTCAGAATGATGAATTTCTTATTTTTCCTTATCCTCTCTTCAACTTTATATAGAGGAAAGATAATAATTAGAGTTAGTAATAAGAGAGACTTAGCTCATATTTATATAATAATCAGGGCTATTCATCATACGCATATTATTATTTAGCCCATAATAATTTATCCATACTAAAATAATAAATAAAATCTTGCCTAAATAAAGAATTTATCTGATTCTTAAGACCCTTTATTTGTAATATAACTTTATTTTTCAATTAATAAAGCCCGCAACCAATTAGATAAATAAAAATATCTAACATTCTTCCACTTGGGCTAATTAATTGAAAATCTATTAAAAAAGACTTCTTACCACTCGATTCAATAAAATTATTGGCAAAGAATTATGGTAGAAATTACATTATACAAGAATATGACATCTTCCATAATCACATATATCAATAACTCTACCAATCATAATTACAGTGTAGTAATGTGGCAAGAGTAGTCAACACCAATTTTATGTGTTGATTTTCTTGTCAGTTAGTGACTTTATATCTCGAGATACTTTATGTGTTAAAAGATATACAATAAAGGGTATAAACTTTAGTTACCCCAGCCTTTACTTAAGACGACACTAATTTTAAGACATCAATATATATCATATCTGATATAAATAAAATATCTTCCAATGAAGACATAACTTTATATATTTTCCCATGAAAATATGCCCGAAAATATTTTCTAGCGAAAATATGCAAACAAATATTTTCCAATGAAAATATATGTATACAACTATATTGATGATCATCAATTCAATAACATAATGTACATTACACAAATTTATAAAGTACAAACAAAACACATAGTGCGATATGAAGCCTCTTACTAATCCATAGTATCACTAGATGACTTTAGACCTATACATATAATATGTTTCTTAAAAATATTAGGTTTAAGTCCCTTGGTAAACAGATTAGCTATCATATCATCTATACCAATATGCTCTACCTCAATGTTACCTTTCTTTACCAGCTCTTTCAATATCAAATATTTGACTTCCATATCCTTTGATCCTGTGATATTCTTATTGTTCTTCGCTAACAACACAGCCAACAAATTCTCACAATATAACCTTATAGGTCTACTAATGGAATCAACGATTGACATTTTTGCAATGAGATTTCGTAGCCAAACAGCCTGTATGGCTGCACCATAACATTATATGAACTCAGCCTACATCATGGAAGATGAAACTAAGGACTGTTTAACACTTTTACATGATATAGTCCTACCAGCCAGCATAAAAACATACCCTGATGTGGATTTTCTGTCATCTGAGCAACTAGCAAAATCCGAATCAGTATAGCCAGTTAGCTCAAGATGTTCAACCTTTCTGTGTGTTAAGATGTAATCTTTAGTCCCCTTAAGGTATCTCAAAACTCGTTTAGCTGCAGTCCAATGATCCATTCCAGGATTATATTAATATCTACCTAGAATACCAACTGCAAATGTAATGTCCGGTCTAGTGCATACTTGAGCATATATCAAGCTTCATACTGCACTAGCATATGACACAACTTTCATTGATTCTCTCTCAATCTCATTCTTGGGAGACTATTTCAAGCTCAATTTATCATCTTTAGCAATTGGCACATCCTAAGACTTACAATCATGCAAATTGAATCTCTTCAATATCCGCTCAATGTATACTTTCTGAAAGAGAACTAAAAGGTTTTGAGACCTATTCCTATGGATGTCAATTCTAAGAATAAAAGATGCTTCTCCTAGATCTTTCATATTTAAATGTTTAGACAACAACTGCTTTACTTCATGCAGTATTCCTAAATCATTACATGCAAGCAAAATATCATCAACATATAATAACTGAAAGATATATTTGCTCCCACTGATCTTCAGATATATGAATCTATCATCCTTACTTTCAACAAAGACCAAAGAGGTGATTACATCATCAAATTTCATGTACCACTATTGAAAAGCCTGTTTTAAACCATAAATAGACTTTTTAAGTCTACACACAAGATGGTCTTTACCATCTTCCTGAAAACCTTTAGGTTGTTTCATATAGACCTTTTTATTCAATTATCCATTTAGGAATGCGATTTTAACATCCATATGATATAACTCTAAATCATAATGAGCTACTAGTGCCATGAGAACTCTGAATATATCCTTCGAGGATACATAAGAAAAAGTTTCATTATAATCAATCCCTCCTCTCTGTGTAAATCTCTTGACAACTAATTTAAATTTAAACCTCTTTATATTTCCTTTGGAGTCTTTCTTAGTCTTATAGACCTATTTATAACTAATAGGTCTATAATCTTCTGGTAATTTAACAGCTCTCATACACCATTACAATCTATAGATTGCATTTCCTCTCTTATTGCTATCCACCACATATCAGAATGGAAACTAGAAATAATTTCCTCAAAAGATGTAGGATCAGTAATATGACCGATATCATAATCACTCTCACCCAAATATACCACATAATTAGAAGAAATAATGGATTTCCTATCCCTGATTGACCTCCTAAGAGGTAACTGTGCAACTGCATCCTATGATGAAAAAGCCTCATATAACTGTATAGGCTCCTCTCGTACTAGATTAATCACTAGTGTATAATCCAATTTTGCAGCTTGTTAGGACATAGGAATATTTATTACCTTATCCTGCTGTTCCTATCTATTGATCTTAGAGTGATTACACCTATCAACTACATCAAACTCTAAAAATTCAGTTGTATATGATTTCACAATTCTAGAACTCCCTTCACTACAATAAAATTTATAGCCTTTAGAATGATCTAGGTATCCTATAAAATAGCAACGAGTAGACTAGATTGCAATTTACCTTCAATAGGATTATAAAGGCATACTTCTAAAGGACAACCTTAAACACGGAGGTGACTCATGCTAGGTTTCCTATTGGTCCACAACTTAAACGACGTTTTGGCCATAGACTTACTGGAGACTCTATTGAGGATATATAATATCGTTCTAATAACCTCATCCCATAAAAAGTTAGGAGATAAACCAAACCTTGACATCATGCCTCTTATCGTTTCAGCCATACCATTTTGTTCAGAACTATTTGGCATAGTGAACTGAGCCACTATTCCACAATCTTCTAAGTATTTGGCAAAAGGGCCTTTTAATTGCCCTGTTACACCGTATTTGCCATAATACTCTCCACCTCTACCAGATCTAACAATCTTGTTGACTTTTTTCCAGCTATTTATCGACTTCGGTCTTAAAAATCTTGAATTTATCAAGAGATTCAGACTTTTCTTTAATCAAGTACAGATATTCATATCGAGAAAAATCATCAATGAATGTTATGAAATATCTATTATTGCATATTATAAGTGAATAAGGTCTACATATATCTATATGAATTATCTCTAAGAGTTTTGAACTCCGGATGGATCCATCTTTCTTAAATTTGGTTAGTTTACCCGTACAACAATCAATGCATATTTCTAGGTCACTAAAGTCAAGGGTAGATAGAATATCATCCTTTATTAACCCTTCTACCCTCTCCCTAGAAATGTGTCCAAGCCTTTTATGCCATAACATGGAAGATTTTTTCTTTATTTGGAGTCTTTTAGCAACATTCCAACATTACAAGATGTGGAGTAAATTTCATTTGAACTCAAAACAACTTAATACAAACCATATGAAAAAAAAACAATAGCCAACTACTTTTGAATTAAGAGTTATATTTACAACTCCTTTCTTAAATACAAAAGGATAGCCAATTTTTTCTAGTTCGAAAACTAATATTAAGTTTTGTCTAAAAGACGGTATGTACAAAATATTTGACAACAAGAGTTCAAAACTAGTGTCCAGATTCAAACTGACACTTCTAACAAAAAGTACTTCCACTGTTGCATTATTGCCAACTGTGAGCAATAACTCCTCCTTATTTGGCTTCCTCCTGTTTATGAATCCCGCAATGTGAAGGCAACATATTTTGTTGCTCCACTATCAAGCCACCAAAAACCTTTATGTGGCAATAACTAAATTGGATTCACAAATAACAAGACCAAAAGTGTTACCTGTAGGCCCATGCTTTCCTAACCAAGCTTCATATCTAAGACAATCCGCTTTCTTATGACCTTTTCTTTTGCAAAAGAAACATTTAAATTCCCTTTTCACAAAAACTTTATTACCACCCACAACACTAGATCTGGAAGAATCTTTATCATGACTCTGAATAGAACTAGAAGCATAGGTCTTAGCTTTCTTAACTTTCTTATAGTCTTTCGACCATATACAAGAAGCATGGTGCTAGACTATCCCACCTTTAGCTTCTCTTCCTCAGCTATACAAATAGCAATAAAAGCATTGACTATCCATGGATCCTCCCTTGAGTTATAAGCAGTGACTAGTGTCTCAAACTCTGGTGGTAGAATATTAAGAGCTTGATGCATAATACAAGCATCATAAGAACCCCTATCAAGGCTTTTAAGTTTATTATATATGTGGACCATCATAAGAATATACTCATTAACACCTCCTACTCCGTTATACTTTATGGAGTATAGTTGTTTCAAAAGGGTATTAATCTTAGCATTGATAGATACCTGATAATGCTAAAATACTACAGTTAGAAACTCTTTTGTTGAATAAGTCTCTAGCAAACTACTCAATAAATGCTATGGAATTGACCATTTAATAGTCAAATAACACATTTAATTTTATACCAGGTTGAATGCAATTCTGTTTCCACATCAATACTTTCAGTAGTTAAATCAGTTAGCTTAGGAGTAGTTATGGCAAGATCAATATCTGCCAACTCCATAGCTAATTCTATATCTCTTTTCCACACCTTGAAATTAGAGTTAGTTAACATCTCTATGGTCACAATATTATTGTTAACCGAGAAAGTGATTGAAAAATTAATAATATAATTCTTTTAATTCAAGACAATAATAATACTCAAAGTCATAAAAAAGTATTAATAAAAGAATTCAAGCGCATCATTATATAAAGACATTTGGGTAAAAAATATAACATGCAATAGTAAATTCTTTAAATATAAGCACGATATAGAAATTTATCAAATATTCACAAATTTACCATCTTTGAGTGTATAAACCACTCATACCAGCTCATTCCTAATCATATGTGTAACATCCCCTCACTATACCTTTCAACAACAGAGTCAAGCGATGCCACGTACCATATTCTAATTACCACCTTGATTTTTTTTAAAAAAAAATTTAAATATTTATTTACCTTTCTGCCCATTTATTTAGACCAGAGCTAAAAAAATATAAGGGATGTGATTGCTCTTGCGGCCTTGACTGCTGATGTAGCCTCACAGTAAATAACTCGGTACCTACAAAACCATATAGTGACGCTAAGTGTCAATCAAATATCAAATATGGCTCATTTGCGCATATAAAATATCAATATCACGACACTTACTCGCCTTATAGTTCCCTAATTGGCTTGCTAACCTGTCTATTCTAGTCTAGGTATGAATGATGGCTTATATCCACATATTTTCACAATTTTTTTATATGGATAATTCATTTTTGTATATGACAATTTATCTATAATTTATTACTGCATGCATAATTCACAAACTCATATACTTTTTGTCTATCATTATTTGTATTTCTTTATTAACGTATATAAAAATTTAAATCAAATAATAATTAATAATTCATCACTTAATAGATAATTTACACAGTAAATATTCATTAAATTACACACATAAAACTATTCATTCATGTAATTATTTTGCATCTTCAATCACATTTATCAATCAAGTTCGCCATTTTTTCATACAAACATGTAAATCCATGCCAATACAAAATTTCAATATGTTATTATATTTCCAATTATTATTATTATTATTATTATTATTATTATTATTATTATTATTATTATTATTATTATTATTATATAATCCTCACATGTATATAAAATCTACATTTTAGTATGACATGCATGCACACACATACACACATGCACAACACTCTCACACACATAACCATACTCACACATGCACACAAACAAAGATGCCCCCCCTTAAGGAAATGGCCAATGGCCATTTATACAACTTCTCAAAGTCGGTTAGTGTGACCGACTTACGTTTGTTCTATAATTTTCTAGATTTTACTAATAACTTCTAATATTTTGAAAATAATCTAAGAATACTATGAAATGAGTTGAAAATTTAACCTAATTTTCTTATATAACATAATAAATTAATATTTTAAAATGAATACTTGAAAATTAAATATGCATTATCGGTGGGTGCAATAAATCAATTTTAACTGATTATTATTTCAATTCTTAATTTTTTTTATATTTAGTAACTGATCCCAAAATTTGTTTACTATTATTATTATTATTATTATTATTATTATTATTATTTACTTCAAATATTTCGATTTTCTTCAATAGATTCTAAATTTAAATTTCTATTACTATTTTCTCATTTTTCTTTGGTTCCAATTTTAGCATATTTATTATGGTGACACTTACGACTTAAAGTCTAAATTAGTGGACATTACAATATATCTTATATTATCCATCTCCAAATTTAATTTATAATAAACACATTTTGACTAAATAATTATAAATTAAATCTGAGACATCCCTAAAAGTATAAGACCAAATATTTCTTAAAATCTCAACTAAAAAGCCCACTTTGGCGACAATATTTTAACTGATTTTAAAAGAAATTCTTATATTAGGATACTCATTATTTATTGTTTTGAAAATAACCTTAATAATAAATTTTCAATCCTTATAGACATGGAGCTGGATGCTTGAAAAATTATTTCCCAGAAATTTAATTACTTACATTATCAATTTTACTAGGAAAAATTATTTTACTAGGCGTGACAATTTTATGCCATGTTCATAAATTAAAAAATTATGAGATAACAATTTATCTCTAAAAAATGTCACAAAATTTTCCAAATATGGCTTTTGTAATTAATTTAGAATTTTTTTAAATTAATTCTGGATGAAATTGGAAAAAAATAGCCTTAAGGAGTGAAAAACAATCAATTAGGGACCTAATTACAAGAAAAAAAAACTTTAGGGGCAAAATTAGGAAAGGAGGGAAAATGTGGGAGAAGGGGGAAGGGGCACGCGCGTGAATATCACGCTCCTAACACAACCGCCCCTCCTCTTCACAACGCTCCCTCGTGTGGCAATAAACGTGCCAGACTCAGCCCCTCAACCTCCTCAAGCAGGCTCACGCGGCTACACGCGCCAGCATTCTTCCATTCGTTTTCTCTGCAATTTTCTCATCCCAGTGAACCCTAAATCAATTTCACTCCAAAAAATCCCAATTTCTAACAATTTTTCACCTTATATCAACAAGTCAATACATTTAATATTAATTTTATTAACAAAAATATCGAAAATCAATAAAATCAGGATGTTGAAATCAAATAAAAAATTATTCAAAACTTAATTAAACTTGATTTTTCTCCTTAACCTTATGAGAAAAAACATAGATCTCGTTATAAGAACATGTAATTAGGCTCTCATACCACTTGATGGAGAGATTTATGTGGTATAAATTAGATCTCTCCTATCAGGATCTAAAACATGAAACTTAGAACACAAAAATAAAGTTCAATCGAGTATGGAGGAAGATGGGAACATGATTTAGCTAATTTCATTGTCGTATGAACAATCCGAGGAAATTTACATCAAGATCTTCTCTCATTTTCTAATTCAGAATAATTAATTTTTTATTTTCCCTCATTCCTTCTTTATTCTCTATTCAGCTTTATATAGAAAAAAGATAATAACCAGAGTTAATAATAAGCGAGATTTAGCCACATTTATATAATAATCATGAGTTATTCATTATACACATATTATTATCTATCCTACAATAATTTATTCACACTAAAATAAATAAATAAAATCTTGTCTAAATAAAAAATTAATTATTTAAATAAAAAATTAATCATATTCTTAAATTATTTTATTTATAATATAATTTTATTTTTCAATTAATAAAATCCACAACCAATTAAATAAATAAAAGTATCTAACATCTCTTGCTAATACTGCCTTCTCTCAGGTTGACCTTTATGCTTGGCACGCAACTCCTCTTGGTGCTCTTTTATCTCATCTTGGTGATGTGCCCGGTGCAGCTCATGTTATAAATGTTTCAATCTAACTATTTGTCTTTTTTCTCCCTTTAAAAAAAATATATATCTGGAACATTTTCCACAACTGTTTTGTGAACCACACCCCAATTTCACTCTCAAAATCATCCATGTAATTTTCCAACAAAGGAATACTCATATGTGAATACGAGTGGGAAACATGATTCACTATATACGGTACCTTTTGTTGACTTAGCGCATATAGCCTGTTAATTTAATGTAAACTAGTATTTTATTAACCTACTTGCACATTATTATTAGATATTAAATTTATTATTAATTATTATTTAATTTATATATATATATATATTTTTTTTATTAATTTATTTTATTTTATTTGAAATATTAATTAACTAATTAATATTTGAGGTAAATAGAGAGTTATAATATCCAATAATACTAATAAGCTAATTTTATTTCAATATTAATAAAACTCTTATTTATATATAAAATTTTAATGCTAGTGATAGACACATGTTTATCTCAAATATTAAAAATTATATGTAAAATAGAGGCATTGCAAGTGATTATTAGATATTAGACTCTTCATTAATCATCATTTAGCTTTTATATAAATCTTTTTTTACATTTTATTAATTTGTTTCGTTTTATTATCACATTTTACTCATAATGAATTATATGAGTGTATGTTTCTCTCAAATTATAAGAGTACATTATTAAGAATTATATATAAAATATATATAGTAAATATTTTATAATTATTTTGCTTGTCTTCTACATTGAGGCAATCATTAATGTGCATTAAACGTGATTCTTAGATATTAAACTCATATTATAACTCATATGAAAATTATTTATTTGTCCATTATTAATAGTCATATATAAAATAAAGATAGTAAAAATATCTCTAATAGCCATTTTATTTCACAGTCATTTTATTTGTTCTCATATTCCCAATTATTCACGTATGATGCACATAATTTTTAATACTTGAACTCATTATTATTAAATAAATAATAATAATAATAATATTATGCAACAAATTAATTTTAGTTACTTTTAGTTATCATTAATTAAATCACATTTAATTTAAATATTAATTATATTTAATTTTTATATTTATATGAAAGTAAATTATATTATATTATACATGTAAATTTTAAAAACTTAACTCGTTATGTATATAATTAAAATAAATTAATTATTTAACTATATAAAAATTATTAAGAAATTTTAACTTTTCATATAATTTATAAAAATTGTACTTAATATTTTAAAATTTATGTTATATATTATGTGCATAATTGTAATTTAGTTTAGATTTACCATTATATAAATTCAATATGTCAGTAAAAACTATTATTGTTGTATTTTGAATGACAATATGCTGTTGTTATTTTTTTTACAGTGCGTTCTTAATATTTTTTTATTAAATTATTTTTTATTTTTCTTTGATATTAGTTATTTGATTTATATATATATATAAAACATATTATATAAGTATTTTACAATCATTTTGTATGTCCCTCTATTTCTAATTATTCACATGTGATACACGTAATTTTTAACAATTAGACTCATCATTATTAAATAAACAATAATAATAATAATCTCATCCAGTAAATTAATTTTAGTTACTTTTAATTATCTTGTAATTAAGTCATATTTAATGTAAATATTAATGTTTGTTAATTATATTTGATTCTTTTTTTAATAAAAAAAAATTATATTTTACTATGAATGTAAATTTTAAAAACTTAACTTGTTATGTATATGATTAAAAAAATTAATTATTGAATTATATTCCAAATATTTTTTTGTTCTAATTTTGCAAAACTTTTCTCTTGAATTTTCTCCTACTTAATTATAGACATGGATAGGGGTAGAGCTATGATAAGATATAAGAAACGGTCAACAACAATCGTAGTATAAATGATCCAATATTTATTATATATAATAACAATAAAAGTTAGATATATTATATAATTCTAAATATATCAAGTATTTCTTCTTCAATATCAGTTCTTTGGACATTATATTAAAAATCAGATTAAATGTTATAATTTTATTTATAATTATCACTTATTTGTAATTTATATAATATAAATTTTATATAATAATATTCACGGAACTTAAAAAAATGCTGGACATTAAATTAAAAATCGGATTAAATGTTGGAATTTTAATTATAATTATCACTTATTTGTAATTAAAAATAATAATATTAATTTTCATTAATAGTATTCACAGAATATTAAAAAACTAATGTTGGACACCAATATTTTTTTATTAACTTATTCTTTTAATATTAATTATATGATTTTTTATATATAAAACATAATTATCTAATTCTAATAGAACTGAACTTTTAATTTGTTTCATCTTATTATAATATTTTATTCATATTGAATTATAGAAGAACATATTTATCTCAAATTCTATCAAATTACCAATTTATTCATTATTAATAGTCATATATAAAATAGAGGTAGTAAGTATTTTATGATTTTAATAATAATAAATTGTTTATCGCTTTGAACTTTATTATTCATTATTATGAATTTGATTATTCATCGTTTAATTTTTATGTAATTTTTTTTATTAATTTGTTTTATCTTAATATGGTATTTTATTTATAGTGAATTATATTAGTAAATGTTTATCTCAAATTCTATTAAATTGCTAATTTGATTAGAATTTAATTTTTTTTATCGTTTTGAACTTAATTGTTCATCGTTATGAATTTGATTATTTATCGTTTTGAACTTAATTATTCATCGCATATTAATCACTTATATGCTTAATGTTTATATTTTAATTATACATCATTTTGAACTTGATTGTTTATTGTCTTGAACATAATTATTTATCATTTTGACATTAATTATTCATTGCATGTTAATTATTAATAACACATTTTATTACTTTTTATAACTTATTAATTTATTTAATTATTTTATTACTTATTAATATTCAAATTAATTAATTTAATAAATAATAAAATAATTTGATTAATAAATTGTCAATATTATTAACTAATAAATTAAATTATTAAACAAAATTAATTCAATTAACTAATACAATCAAGTAAGTGTGCCTACATGTGATTATTAGATATTAGATTTATCATTAATCATCATTTGATTTTTATATAATTTTTTTTATTTTTTATTAATTTGTTTCATCTTATTATGATATTTTATTCATTGTGAATTATAGAAGTGCATATTTATCTCAAATTCCATCAAATTACTAATTTATTCTTTATTAAGAGTCATATATAATATAAGTACATCATATGGTTTTTTATGATTGGATTCATCATTATTAAATAAATAATAATAATAATTTTGTCTTGCAAATTAATTTCCCACCATATCTAATTGTTCTAACCTACTTGTCATTCATTTGTATAGCAACAATCTTGTTGGGGAAATTCCTATGGGGCTTGGCTCCTTACTCAAGCTTAAAAGAATCATTTTACGTAAAAATAAACTGATAGGATTTCTCCCTCCTTCTCTAGGGAATATATCCTCACTGAACCAACTCGATGTAAGTGACAATGAATTGCAAGGGGTCATTCCAGATAGTTTAGGCAAATTGATAAACCTAAGGAATATATTACTGCGTCTTAATAAGTTTTCGGGTATAGTCCCTCCCTCCATCTTCAATCTCTCTTTTATAGAAATTATGGACGTGGGTTTTAACAACTTATGGGGCAATCTTCCTTTGGGATTAGGTATTTCACTTCCAAATCTCCAATTCTTTTCAGTTGCTTCCAACCAATTCACTGGAACCATTCCAACTTCTATTTCTAATGCTTCTAATCTACAATATTTTCAACTGGGCAACAATAGTTTTACCGGTAGAGTACCTTTTCTTGACAATTTGCATAAGCTTTTTGCTTTCGTCATTGGTGACAATCAATTAGGAAGTGGGAGAAAAGATGACTTGAAGTTTTTGTCCACTTTGGTCAAGGCAACCCGTTTAACAGGGATAGTCATTGGCGACAATAACTTCGGAGGGGAATTGCCCCCACATGTCAGCAACTTCTCAAAGAATTTGTATATGTTTGTCATACAAAACAATCAAATATATGGAAGCATCCCATCTGGATTATATGAATTCGGTAACTTGCAAGTTTTCGCTGCATCAAATAATAAACTCTCTGGTGAAATTCATCCCACCATTGGGAATCTTCAAAATCTCCAAATTCTTTATCTTTCTAGAAATAATTTTTCTGGAATTATTCCCTCTTCTGTAGGAAACTTGACATATTTAATTGAACTTACTCTCTCTGATAATCATCTTCAAGGCAATATCCCTTCAAATTTAGGGAACTGTGAGAATTTATTGTCATTAGATTTGGCAGGAAACAATCTTAGCGGTCCCATTCCTCCTCAAATTTTTGGAATTTCCACCTTGTCAATCGGTCTTTGGTTATCTCAAAACCGTCTCTCAGGTTCCGTTCCAATTGAAGTAGGAAATTTGAAAAATATTAGAGTCCTGAACCTTAGCAAGAACATGTTATTGGGCGAAATTCCACATAGTCTTGGCAGTTGCACAAGTGTAGAATTTCTGTACATGGATGCCAACTTGTTCAATGGCTCCATTCCTTCATCTTTAAGGTCACTGAGAGGAATTCAAGAATTAAATCTTTCTCACAACAATTTTACAGGCAGGATTCCTGAGTTCTTCTACGATTTGAAATCATTAATTTTCTTGGATCTCTCTTATAATGACTTTCAAGGTATGGTACCAACAGAAGGCATTTTCAAGAATGCAAGTACAGTTCTGGTAACAGGAAATAAAAATCTGTATGGTAGTGTACCTGATTTCGATCTACCTGCATGCAAGAATGAGCCAGTCAAGAGGGGATTGACAGTAAAATTGAAGATAATAATCTCTTCGGTATTTCTGATTATCATTGCAATATCAATTATTATTTCTTTATTTTTTTGTCATTCAAGAAAGAGAAGAGGAGAATCTGCATTGACATGGGATGGAGATTCCTTGTTGAACCTATCTTATCGAAGTCTCCATAAGGCTACTGATGGATTTGCTTCAAGTAATTTAATTGGAACAGGTAGTTTTGGATCCGTATATAAAGGGATTCTTGAGCAGCATGGAACTGTTATAGCTGTGAAAGTATTTAATCTTATGCGTCGAGGAGCTTCAAAGAGTTTCATTGCTGAATGTGAAGCGCTAAGGAACATCAGACATCGAAATCTTGTAAAAGTTCTCACAGCTTGTTCAAGCATTGATTATGGAGGTAAGGATTTCAAAGCATTGGTTTATGAATTCATGGTCAATGGAAGCTTACACAATTGGCTACACCCAATTTTTGGATTAGATGAAGTTCCAAGGACTTTAAACGTTGTACAAAGATTGAACATTGCCATCGATATTGCTTCTGCACTCGACTACCTTCATCATCATTCTGGAACACCAATTATTCATTGCGATATGAAACCCAGCAATGTACTTCTCGATGAAGAAATGACAGCA
>CATIWF010222789.1:0-29299 GCA_949630135.1 Balakata baccata
ACAAGTATTTAGATTTGAAAAATGATTTTGATGATCTACAAAAAATTATTTTAGAGCTTAAAACATCTAATGAATCTCTTAGGAAATCATTGGATGATCTTTTATCAAAACCTTCAACCTCTTCTTTGCTTAAAGAAAATATTATTTTAAAAAGTGCAGTTGAGGAGCTTGGAAACTTAATTTCAAAATTTCACAAAAGGAAGGAAAATTTGGATACACTTATTGTATCTCAAAGACCTCCTCTAGTGAGACATGGTTTAGGCTTCAATAGAGCTTCAACATCATCATCTCCACCTAGCTCAATATTTGTTAATGCTAGCACAGTACAAACCTCATTCATTGAGGTAGTTGGCTTTAAAGCCAAAGGCAAGGCACACACTAAAGCCACTACTCAAAAGAAGAGTAGTAAAAGCTCACATGATCCAAGAGGGAAACCTCAAAAGACCAACCATGTCTTTTTGTATAAGAGACATGCACCTAAGATTTCACATACGATACGTCATTGTTCTTGCTCATATTCACATTCTTTTTATGTTGTGAAACCTAAACCCCATGCAAAGTGGCAAGAAACATTTAAATCCAAGCAATGACACTATTGTATGAGATTTGGGCATATAAACAAGTATTGTTTTATATGGAAGGCTTATTGGGAACCTTCTAGAGCTAACCCACACGGACCCAAATTTAAATGGGTACCAAAAAATTGTTTGATTCTTTTGTAGGTTGCCCATAAGTGGTCAAAGGCACATGCTCAACATAATGTCTTCTCTCAAGTGATCAACCCTATTGCACTCAAACTAGGCATAAAGTAAGGGGGAGCTATTTAAAGAAGAGATCACAAGAGAAGAATTGAATCTCTATGAAAAGGTGCCTCAAGATCATGGAATGGTCTTCATATTGATAAGCATTCTCTAAACTCATATTTTATGCTTTAAAATGATATACTTATTTTGATGTTTTTGCTATGTGTTTATGCGACCAATAATTGATATCATTTGTTAGCAATTGATAACATTTGTTACTTTCATATCCTTGTTATGTTTTAAAAGTTAAATATATATATATATATATATATATATATATATATATATATATATACTATAACCTTTTGGTATCATGTTGTTTAATCTTTTAATATTCTATCTTATCTCTTCTTGTTATGCCCTATGTGATTGATCTTATGCTATACATGCTTATATTTTTTTTGATCTTGACAAAGGGGGAGAAATTTAAGAAAACATAAACAAAATGTATGAACATAAAGGGAGAGAGATCTTTAGAACATGATAGATTGACTTGAAACTTGACATAATTGTTTTTGAACATGTTAATTTCATTTTTGGATGCTCAATTTTATTATTTTGCTTAGTTTGATTGTCAAAACAAAAAAATGGGAGATTGTTGACCTTAGGGTGATTGATCTCTATTTTGATCTTGACAATCAAATTAAATGTTACTAATATTTTCATCTAATGTTGTTTTGATAGTATACAAAATTTGATTTGCATAGTGAACAAATCGATAAAAAATTGAAGGACAATTTCCCCATCGGGAAAGGCATGTTTCCCCTCGGGACAAAAAATTTTTCCCTCGGGAAGTGCTTGATTTCAGCATTCAAAAAGTTCCAGAAAGTTGTCCCAACCGAGAAATATAGTTTCCCCTTTAACGACTAGTCTTAATCAAATTTCCCAGTCGAGACAAGAGTTTTCCGGCCGGGAAACTCTTGTCTCGACCAGGAAATTTGATTGAGACTAGCCGTTGAAGAAAAGGACAAATCCAAGGCTGCCACGTGTAAGGCTCCAACAAATATATAAATTTCTCGACTGTGAAATATGGTTTCCCGACCAGGAAATTATCTCTGTCAGATAACTTTTAGTCAATCTTTTTTAGAACGTTAGAAATAGTTTTGGCATTATATGTAACAGCTAATTGGAAGGTAAATACTATAAATAGACCTCCAAAAGGCTTTAGACAATAAGAGTTTGATTTTATGTGTGCCAAAACTCTTACTATTATAATTCTCATCTCTTTTGTAAGAAAGGTTGAAGTGTTAACTTTAAACACTTGGGTATAGGTTGTAAGAGTGATCCTAGTGAGAAAAACTCTTGTTTGGATTGTGTGTGAGCCTGTTCAAAACACAAGAAATTAGTTGTTGTGTGAGTCATTAAAACACAAGGGATTTGGGTTTGGTGTGAGCCTTGAGAAAATACTTAGTTGTGGGTGAGCTAGGAAAACTCTCTAGTTGTGAATTAGCTAGGAAACTCTCTTGTAATCTCAAGTTGAGATAGTAGAACTCCCAATTGAGGTTGGGGAGAGGACTAGGGTTTGTTAAGACCCGAACCTCTATAATTCTTGTGTGCAATCTTCTCTTACTCATTTACTTTCTAAGTCTTATTTTAATATTGCTTAAACACTCAAAGAAATCTATTAAGCCGAAAATTTCTATTTGCCACCAATTCAACCCCCCTCCTTCTTGGTGCTCCATATTTCTAACACTCACCAATACATATCATTGATACGTATTGCTTATTCCCTTTATGGTGCACCATCTAGCCTAATGTAGTCCTCAGGTAGAGAAATGAGCATCTATATCAAAGTATTTTCTTATTTAATCTGTATTCTTTTATATTCCCATCATATTACATATAACAAATGCATGTTCATATATCATATTTAGGTTCATTCACATGTTTTCATATGATTTAACATCACACTCTAGAATTTAGGCATGTTCAGTATGTTTCAGAGCCACCAAAATATCATTTAAAAAAGGTTCATTTTTTGTTGTGAATAGTATCTTCACGGCCATGAATTTTGGTCTAGCCATGAAGCATGTTCGTGAAGGCTACTAGATCATGTTTCATGGCCATGACAGTTTGATTCATAGTCATGACAATTTTCAACTTGGTTGTGATGCTGGTCATAAAAGGACTTAATTTGTTCATATGGTCAAACTTTACCAAAATTCCACTTCTAAACACTTCCTAAACACATAGAACTTATCCATGGGATTTGACTCAATCACAAACAAATTGGCATAACTCAAATCATCACATTTTATGTTCACAACCAAGCTCAACAACTTAAGCTTTGTACACAATACACTCTTTTAAACACATTTGCCATTTTCATGTTTATTAACATTTTTATACATGTTCAAATACTCTAATTAACTTTCCTAACATTTAAACATGTCATATCATGCTTTCATAATTAATAATATTACATTACATATCAATTAAGCATGCTCAACACCATTTATGCATATATCTCATCATTTACAAGCATGTATCACATTTAAGGGGAAAATAACAATGTAAATATGTACAAACTTGAGAGAGGTGCTCTAAAGGCAATCACCTTTGAGCACACTTATTGCACAAACTCATTGGATGAATAAAAAGGCAATTTTCATTTAATTGATGTTCATTTATATTATGAATTGATTGGATCTTAAATCAATTAGTGAAGTCCATGATATAAGCATAACATGAAGGAAATCATGATCAGATTATGATAATGAGATTCTTATCATGTGTAATTGTATTAGTATCTAAATTATCCCTAGTCATAGGATTAATGAGACGAGACATCATTAATCTGAATAGACTAGCACATGATATACTCCTTGATTTGATCAACTGGTTGATCTCGTAAATTATAGACATGGGATGTTTAAAGTTAACATGCGAATACTTGCTAAGAGTATTCAGGTATATTGGATGATCTGCTATGAGACAATTATATGGAGTATCTACTCAAATGTCAATGATAGTCTCATCATAGCAACGGTGCATATATCCTTAGACTTGAGGTACTCAAGGATATCTTGGATACTGATTTTGTGCTTTGACTCCATTTCTTATTGCCTCATAGAGGTCAATCATAGGGTGGTGATTAGGTACAGCTTAAGGTATTTGAAGGTGATTGGGTAGCCAATAGAGGATTCAATGCTCTTGATAAAAGGGAGAGTATACCCACGGCCTCTTGCGGGATCATTACTCGAGAATCTTTGGCTAGAGTGGAAACGTCTTGAAGATGGTCTTCAGTGACATATCTAATAGATTAATAAGTCCCAAGGACAAGATCTAATATCACTTAGGCTAGGTGTGATGTAGCCAATATAGCAGGAGCTAACACATAGTCCATACTCTAAACCGAGTGGGGTATAGGATAGTGAAAGAACAAATTGCACATATTGTTATATATGGAAGGTTAGTAGTCAATTCACTAACTTTCCGGCCAATTAGGGGTCATGATGTGTTGCTAGATACCGCTCATGACTTGCTCAAATCAATTATTAATTCGGGTAGGCAACATAACCGGGAACCTAATAGGTCATATGCATTGGAAGTGTGAAGAATGAATAAAATGGCCTTGGATGATATTTAAAAAAAGTATGAGAGAATTATTTAGGGTCGGATTGTGAGGCGATCGCGGGAACAATTTGGAAAAAAAATCTATTGGGGTGTCACGAGTCCGTATGGGCCCACGGCAAGGCTACCAGCCTAAGGCTAATAGTGCATAGGCTGCGCGCACACTGGCTTTGGTCAGCGTGCACACAAGCTGTAACATTCTCGACCATCCATACATGCATTTCATTTGAACATATACATTTTATAAATGTTATTCACATGAAACACATGCATACATTAATTTTGGCGTGAACGTATTTACGAGATAGACTTGCCACGGGTCAATTTATAGCAATAGGAGCAAGTCGTACGCGTCTAGTTTCAAGTTAAATAAGGACACAAGATATTGGAAATGAAATTAAATAAAATGATTAAATTTAAAATAAATGAAATTTGGCACAATGGAATTAATTAAATTGGATAATTTGATTAGATAGTATTTTTTTTACATTGACTAGGTACATGTAAATATATAGAGAAAATAATAATAATAATAATAATAATAATAAATAAATAAATAAATATTAAGTACATTAATAAATAATTAAATTAATTAATTAAATAAATCAAAAAAGTTATAAAGAAAAAAAGAAAAGGAAGAAAGGATAAAGGAAGGCAGTTTTGGCTTATCCATTGCTACCTATTTTGCCTTTTCACACATTCTGAAGAGCCATTTTCTCCCTAGTCTGTTCCTTCTTCTTCTTCTCCCATAAAAGCCTTCTTTTCTCCATTGTTTCACTTAAGTTTTGCAGTAAATTCAGCCCTTACAAGTTTGTTTTTAGTAAGTAATTATCTCTTCTTGTTTAAGTGTCCATTATGACTGATTAGGGTCTGTCACAAGCAGTGTTTTGGTACTCAATTTTGAAAGTTATAGAGACCGATTCTAAAAATGTGTCAAACATAAAACTTGTAGCTTTATGTCTTAGATTTATGGATATATAAATATAGTTGCAAGGGTTGGTGTCTGTTGAAAGATATTGGCATCAGACTAGAACTGGTTCAATTGCAGAACCTAGCTGAATCATCTATTGTTTTGAATATTTTTCTATATGATAGAATCAATATTTGAGGAAACTTAAAACATAAAAGTTGTAGCTATCTATGTTTTATAGTTGTATACAAAATTTCTAGACCAGATTATGGACGGATGTTGAGTTATGTCTAAGAGAGTCATTTTTGTTCCATGTTTGAGCTACCAACTTAGTGTCCTGTGCATGTTTAGTCATTTATTTGCCAATTTTGAGCCCCTTATATATATAATCTATAAATGGTCAAAATATGAAAGTTATAGGTACATGTCTTAGCAAACTTTTGACATAGATATCACCTCAATAGGTTATGTTTTGTATGAGATATGGCCTTCAGAATTTAAACTGGTCCGGATGCCAACCCTGTTTCTAATCAGTCAAAAATACCCCACGATATGAGGACCTTAGAGGTAGAATGGATGAAAGTTTTCAACACATAAAAGTATGACTTACATGTTATGAGATATAAAGAATCAAATTTGGTGGCCCAAAATTACCTAAGGGCAGAAACAGGGCATAAAATAGAATATGCATATAGATTGCATCAAAAATTAGACAGTGGTCCAATTGTTATGAGATTAATTTATGTTATAGTTCTACATGTTAGGTTTAATTAGAAACAAGAATAATACAAATTAGACTAGTAAAGAAAAAGTTATGAGTTATTGAACACATGAAGGTCACACTACCATAATATAAAACCCTAGTTAGTGGTCCATATTATGCATATTTCAATTTGTTTAAGTTTCATTAAGTTTATTTAGCTACCAATTGACCAAGTATATATTCAATTAGGTCCACAGCATATTGGAGAGCCCCAAGGAAGTGAAAGACAGTAAGTTAGAGGTTCAATATCAAAAGAAAATGTGAGTTTAATTATCAAACGATTTCTTTAGTACGTGCGATTATTACGTGCTATATGTAGTGCAATTATTACGTACTATGTGTATTGTGATTATTACGTGCTACATGTAATGTGACTTGATTTGCTTTATTTGAATTACATGATTGCTATGATATGGCCAATTAGACTGTATTGAATGTAAAATACATGTTTGTATTACATGTATAAGTTTTCTTTGTATAAGGCAAAAGTTGACTGAAATGTATAATGATTGTTGCAAATGCATATGCATATGGACTTAAAAGGCATTGTAACTAGCTAAATAGCATTGAAAAACAAAAGAAGAGGCCTATGGCCCAAACAAATGTTCAAATGCAAAAGAAAAGACCTATGGCCTAACAAATATGCAAATGTTCACATGGAAACAGGGACAGTGTTTGTTTAGCCTAGTCACAAAAAAAAATGAC
This sequence comes from Balakata baccata, assembly GCA_949630135.1. Taxonomy (NCBI): domain Eukaryota; kingdom Viridiplantae; phylum Streptophyta; class Magnoliopsida; order Malpighiales; family Euphorbiaceae; genus Balakata; species Balakata baccata. The sequence continues at coordinate 6,755 of CATIWF010222789.1, forward strand.
ATAAGCATAAGCAAATGAAACGTATACATGATTTAGTATTATATATATTTATATGATAATGATAAATAGAATGACATGTAAAATGTGTACGAATGACGATTATCACTTATAATTGTCATTGGCTTGGTACTTTAGAAAGTTTTGATAATTATTCTCATTGAGTTACAACTCACCAAATTGCATCATCTTTCAGGCAAAGAAGAGTAATTAGTTCATTTTGGAGGTGCATACCATATAGAAGATATGGATCACAGGTCACCGGCCAAGCCTTACCAATCTCTCTCCTTGCATTTCACATATGTATAAGGACATGTCTTTTATATTTTGGACTACATGTTTGTATATGTACAATATAGTGAATACGCAACAATGTGATATATATTTTATATATAGTGAAGATGTTATATTTTGCTGACTTGTTAAATGCTATAAAGTGATATTGTTATATGATTTAAAAAAAAAATTATCCCTCTCTATAAATAAGATAATGTCTTATTCTATGCAATACATGATAAAATGTACAAGTATAAGTGATGTCCATATGTATAAGGTGTTACATTTTAGTTGGTATCAGAGCAGGGATATGTTCTTTGGGAACATGCATATGCATTAGAACATGATAACATGTGCATCATATGTCTTCAACATTGTCAAGTGATATAATTTCATGTGTTATAGGGCATTGGTAGAACACAATTCACCAAGGAGAGAGAGGCAGGCTGAACATCACTCACATGAGGCATCTCGCCACCCACATAGAGACCAGTCTGCATTAGGAGTTAGGGCTCCAGTACATGCCTCCCAATCCTTACATGTAGAGATACCCTATGAAAACCCTGAGCAGGAAATACAGGGGCCAAAAAAGCAAAAGGAAAGACGTTATAACAAGCTCAGAAAACAGGGTGTAGTTGATTTTTATGGCACCACTAATCCAGCAGAGGCTGAGACTTTGCTCAAGAGAACACAAAGGGTATTGCATATGATGAAATGTATTCTTGAGGAAAAATTTGATTTTGCAGTATCTTTGCTTCAAGGTAATGCATATAAATGGTGGGAGACAGTTCCTGACAGTGATATATAACCCCCTATTCTTACCTGGGATGATTTTGTTAGGGAATTTCAAAATAACTACATGCCAGATACTTATAAAGATGAGAAAAGAAGAGAGTTCCTGAATTTAAAGTAAGGAAACATGACCGGGTAGAGTATAAGGTACAATTTAATAAACTCTTTCACTATGCCACTTTTATGGTCTCTATTGAAAGAGACAAATGCAGAAAATTTGAAGAGGGCTTCAGATATGAGATTAGAAATAGAATCACAATTACTCATCTCGATAGCTACACCAGACTTAGAGCTGCAGCAATTAGGGCTGAAAGATTAATGAAAGAAGCTATAGAATAGCAATCTAGAAAAGCAATAAGAGAATTTCCTGCGGAGTCTAGTAGGAGACAGGGAAAGAGGGGTAGATTCTTACCATCACAGTCTAGTGATGGTACATACTCAGGCTCCAGAGGTTGTGCTGCAACTTTATTTTATTCTGGCAGTGGACAGAGTCAATATATGGAGCAAAGGCTTACTTGTATTCATTGTGGGAGACAGCATACAAGGAAATGCAGAATGCTCACAGGAGCATGTTATTTCTGTGGGTTGTTAGATCATATGTATAGAGACTATCCATAGAGAGCTAGACTGGTAGAGGCATAGGGATATCAAAGGCCACAGTGGAGGCACCCATAATGGGTAGTATCAGTGTAGCATAAGGTAAAGGCAGAGGTGTGACCAGATCTGAGGGTCAGAGTTCCAGACCTCCAACACAGCCAGAGTCTTTGCCATGACTAGACAGGAGGCAGTTAATGCTCCAGAAGTTGTCACTAGCAATATTTTTATTTATGATGTACCAGCATATGCATTGGTAGACCTAAGTTCCATGCATTCATTTATTTCATCCCATATGGCATATAAATTGCATCAAAAGCATGAACCCTGGGAATTGGTATAAATGTGAGTACTCCACTGGGAACAAGCTAATTTGATTTTATTGCCACTGTATGAATTTGATGTGATATTGGGAATGGACTAGCTAACTAAACATCATGCAATAGTGAATTGTTTCACTAAGGAAGTAATTTTAGAGTCTCCATAATAGCCGAGAGTTGTATTTCTAGGAAAAAAAAAACTTGTACCTGTATATTTAGTATATGATGTAAAGGCATTTAGAATGATCAAGGGTGGATGTGAGGTATATTTAGCACATGTGACTGACACCAGAACCACCAACAGTTCACTTGTAAATATGCCAATAGTGAATGAATTTCCAAATGTATTTCCAGATAATCTACCTGGATTACCACCTGCTAGAGAGATAGCATTCACTATTGATTTAGTACTAGGGGTAGCACCAATATCAATACCACCATACAGAATGGCTCCAATTGAGTTGAAAAAATTAAAGACCCAATTGCAAGAACTACTTGACAAGGGGTACATCAGACCTAATGTTTCACAATGAGGAGCACCAATGCTTTCTGTTAAAAAGAAAGATGGCACAATGAGATTGTGCATTGACTACAGACAACTGAATAAAATGAGAGTTAAGAACAAATACCCATTGCCTAGAATAGATGATTTGTTTGACCAGTTATAGGGAGCCCAAGTATTTTCCAAGATTGACTTGAAGTCAGGTTATTATCAGCCAGGAGTAGATGTTCCAAAGACTGCCTTTTGAACTAGGTATGGATACTATAAATTCTTAGTCATGCCATTTGGGTTAACTAATGCTCCAGCTGCATTTATGGCACTAATGAATAAAGTCTTTCGGCCATATTTGGATAAATTTGTCTTAGTATTTATTGATGACATACTGGTGTATTCAAAGGATAGGGAGGAACATGAAAAACATTTGAGGATTATGCTATAAACTCTGAGGGAGAAATAATTATATGCTAAATTGAGTAAATGTGAATTTCAATTAGACCATGTGGTATTCCTTAGACATGAGGTATCAAGCAGAGGCATAGAGGTAGATCTAAAGAAAATAGAGGCTATAGTAAATTAGGAAGCTCCTAAGAATGTTGTAGAGGTATGTAGTTTTCTGAGTTTAGCCGGGTATTATCGTAGATTTATTGATGAATTTTTATTAATTGCCAGCCCTTTAATTAAATTGCTAAGAAAGAATGTGTATTCAAGTGGACTTCAAAGTGTCAAAGTAGTTTTGAAGAATTAAAACATAGGCTAACTTCTGTACCAGTGTTAGCTATGCCTACAGACACATGAGGATTTATAGTATTCAGTGATGCTTCACACCAAGGCTTAGGATGTGTATTGATACAGCATGGTAAGGTGATAGCTTATGCATCCAGACAATTGAGATCATATGAAATGTCATATCCAGTGAATGATTTAGAATTGGCTACAGTTGTATTTACATTGAAAATTTGGAGGCATCATTTATATGGCGAGACATTCCAGATCTTCATAGACTATAAGAGTTTGAGTTATTTGCTGACACAGAAAGAATTAAACATGAGATAGAGGTGATGGTTAGAGTTATTAAAAGATTAAGACTGTATAATTGAATACCATCCAGGAAAGGCAAATATAGTGGCAGATGCATTAAGCAGGAAGTCTAATAGCAGTATATCTCACTTGTAAACAAATTCTCTTCCATATTTAATTCAACTACAGTATATGAATATTGAATTGAGTATGCATGATAGTGGGTCACTGATTGCAACTCTTTAGGTTAGACCTATACTAATAGGCAGAATCAAAGAAACACAAGGCAATGATCCTCAATTGTATGAGAAAATTGAAATGGCAAAGTAAGAAAAAAGCAAAGACTTCCATTTGTAGAATGATACATTGATGTTAAATTCACGTATAAGTATTCCAAACATTGATAACCTGTACCAAGAAATAATGGAAGAGGCACATAATGCACCATATGCAATACAACCAGGGATGAAGAAGATGTATCACAATTTAAGACCTCGTTATTGGTGGCCAAGGTTGAAGAAAGATGTAATAGAATATGTTTCTAAATGCCTAACATGCCAACAAATTAAAGTAGAATACTAAGCTCCAGCTGGTAAACTACGTCTATTGCCAGTACCAGAATAGAAATGGGAAACAATGGACTTTGTTTATGGATTGCCGAGAACTCTACGGAAGAATGATGCTATGTGGGTAAATATTGACAGATTAACCAAGTCAGCACATTTTCTACCTATCAGATGGGGATGTATACTAGAGAGTTTAGCAAAGTTATATGTCAAAGAGGTAGTCAGATTACATGGCATTTCATTATCCATTGTATCTTATAGAGATCCATGATTTATTTCTCGATTTTGGGTGAGTTTGCAAAATGCATTGAGAACAAAATTGAACTTCAACACTGCATTTCACCCACATACTAATGGTCAATCAGAGAAAACTATACATATATTGGAGGATATGCTCAGAGCATATGTTATGGTGTTCAAAGGATCTTGGGATGAATATGTGGCACTAATTGAGTTTGCATACAACAATCAATATTACAGTAGTATCCAGATGGCACCATATGAAGCATTGTATGGCAGAACGTGTAGAAGCCCAATTATTTGGGATTAAGAACGTGCACGAACAATTGAAGGACCAGAAATGGTACAGGATACAGCAGACAAGATCAAGATAGTCAAAAGCAAACTCAAGGTAGCACATGACAGACAAAAGAGCTATGTTGATTAACACAGAAGAGAAATGGAATATAAGGTAGGCAAAAAGATATTTCTTTGAGTGTCACCATGTAAAGGAGCAATCTGGTTTGGCAAGAAAGGTAAATTGAGTCTAAGGTACATAGGGCCTTATGAAATTCTTGAAAAGGTTGATCTGTTGGCATACATGTTGGCTTTACCACCAGAGATGGCTCAGATTCATAATGTATTTCATGTCACTACACTAAGAAGATACAGATCAAACCCTACACATGTACTTAAAGATCATGCCATTGAGATTGCAGATGACATGAGTTATATAGAAGAACCTGTAGAGATCGTGGGATACAAGACAAAATAGCTCAGAAATAGGGAAATACCTCTAGTCAAAATGTTATGGAGAAACCATTCACAAGAAGAGGCAACATGGGAAATAGAAGAAAATATGAAAAGATAGTATCCACACTTGTTTCCAGGCATCAAATTTCGAGGACGAAATTTTTTTAAAATGATGGGAGAATTGTAACATCCTCGACCATCCATACATGCATTTCATTTGAACATGTACATTTTATAAATGTTATTCACATAAAACACATGGATATATATTGATTTTGGCGTGAACGTGTTTACGAGATAGACTTGCCACGAGTCGGTTTATCGCAAGAGAAGCAAGTCGTATATGTTTGGTTATAAGTTAAATAAGGACATGGATATTGGAAATGAAATTAAATAAAATGATTAAATTTGAAATAAATAAAATTTGGCATAGTAGAATTAATTAGATTGGATTATTTGATTAGATAATTTTTTTTCACATTGACTAAGTAGATGTAAATATGTGGAGGAAATAATAATAATAATAACAATAATAATAATAATAATAATAAATATCTATGTTAATGAATAAATAATTTAATTAATTAAATCAGAAAAGTTAAAAAAAAAAAAAGAAAAAAAGAAAAGGAAGAAAGGATAAAGGAAGACAGTTTTGGCTTATCCATTGCTACCTGTTTTGCCTTTTCACACATTCTAAAGAGCCATTTTCTCCCCAGCCCGTTCCTTCTTCTTCTTCTTCTCCCATAAAAGCTTTCTTTTCTCCATTGTTTCACCTAAGTTTTGTAACAAATTCAGCACTTGCAAGTTTGTTCGTGGTAAGTAATCATCTCTTCTTGTTTAAGTGTCCATTATGACTGATTAGGGTCTGTCACAAGCAGTGTTTTGGTACTCGATTTTGAAAGTTATAGAGATTGATTCTAGGAAGGTGTCAAAGATAAAAATTGTAGGTTTATATCTTAGATTTATGTATATATAAATATAGTTGCAAGAGTTGGTGTCCGTTGAAAGATATTGGCATCAGACTAGAACTTGTTCAATTGTAGAACATAGCTGAATCATCTACTATTTTGATTATTTTTCTTTATGATAAAGTCAATATTTAAGGAAACTCAAAAACATAAAAGTTGTAGATATCTAGATTTTATAGTTGTATGCTGAATTTTAGGACCAGATTATGGACAAATGTTGAGTTATATCCAAGAGAGTCATATATGTTCCATGTTTGAGCTACCAGCTTATTGTCCTGTGTAGGTTCAGTCAGTTGTTTGCCAATTTTGAGCTCCTTATAGGCATAATCTGTAAATGGTCAAAACATAAAAGTTATTGGTAAATGTATTAGCTAACGTTTGGCATAGATATCACCTCAATGGTTTATGTTTTGTATGAGATATGGCCTTCAAATTTTAGACTGATTCGGATGTCAATCCTGTTTCTAATCAGTCAAAAGTACCCCACCATATGAGGAGTTTAGAGGTAGAATGGATGAAAGTTTTCAACACAAAAAATGTTCTATTTTAACATATCTATATTACAAATTTTCATAAAAATATGACTTACACATTGTGAGATATGAAGAATCAAAATTGGTGGCCCAAAACTGCTAAGGGCATAAAATAGAATATGAATATAGATTGCATCAAAAATTAGACAGTGGTCCAATTGTTATGAGATTTATACATGTTATAGTCCTATATGTTATGTTTAATAAAAAAAATAAGAATCATATAAATTGGACTAGTATAGAAAAAGTTATGAGTTACTGAACACATGAAGGTCACACTGCCATAATACCAAACCTTAGTTAGTGGTCCATATTATGCATATTTCAATTTGTTCAAGTTTCATTAAGTTTATTTAGCTACCAATTGACCAAGTATACATTCAATTAGGCCCACAGTATATTATAAAGTCCCAAGGAAGTGAAAGACAGTAAGTTAGAGGTTCAATATCAAAAGAAAATGTGAGTTTAATTATCAAATGATTTCTTTGGTACGTGCAATTATTATGTGCTACGTATAATGTGATTATTACGTACTATGTATAATGTGATTATTACGTGCTACGTGTAATTTGACTTGATCTGCTTTATTTGAAATTACATGATTGCTATGATATGGCCAATTAGATTGTATTAAATGTAAAGTACATGTTTGTATTACATGTATAGGTTTTCTTTGTATAAGACAAAAGTTGACTGAAATGTATAATGATTGTTGCAAATGCATATGCATATGGACTTAAAAGGTGTTGTGACTAGCTAAATAGCATTAAAAAGCAAAAGAAGAGACATATGGCCTAAACAAATGTTCAAAAGCAAAAGAAAAGGCCTATGGCCTAACAAATGTGCAAATGTTACAAATGATCAGGCTAGCTAGCAAATGCAAATGTTCACATGGAAACCCGAGACCGTGTTTGTTTAGCCTAGTCACAACAAAAAGAAAATGACATAAGTATAAGCAAATGAAATATTTACATGATTTAGTATTATATATATTCGTATGATAGTGATAAATAGAATGACATGTAAAATGTGTACGAATGACGATTATCACTTATAATTGTGATTGGCTTAGTACTTTAGAGAGCTTTTGATAATTATTCTCATTTGCAACTCACCAAATTGCATCATCTTTTAGGCAAAGAAGAGTAATTAGTTCATTTTGGAGGTGCATACCATATAGAAGATATGGATCACATGTCATCGGCCGAGCCTCACCAATCTCTATTCTTGCATTTCACATATGTATAGGGACATGTCTTTTATGTTTTGGATTGCATGTATGTATATTTACAATATAGCGAATACGCAGCAATGTGATATATATTTTATATATAGTGAAGATGTTATATTTTGCTGAATTGTTAAATGCTATAAAGTGATATTGTTATATGATTTAAAAAATAATTATCCCTCTCTATAAATAAGATAATGTCTTATTCTATGTAATACACGATAACATGATACAAATATAAGTAATATCCATATGTATAAAGTGTTACACAAGCTGCAAATGTGTTGGCCAAATTGCCAATTTAGCCCTCAAAACCCATTTTGGTAATTTTGTCAATCCTATGGTGTTTAGAAATACCTATAAATAATATTTTTATATCAGAAAAATATTGATAGCCTCCAAAGAATTTTATTTGATAATCTTCTATTTTTCTCTCAAGAACATTTTTCTTTGCTAGCACATAGAGCGTGTTCAAAGCTTAACCTTTGAGGTTTCATTCTTCCTTTCCAAGTGGATCAACATTAGAGATGATCCAACATTGGATTATTGTGGTTTGTGATAATCCAATAAGAAGGAAATTTTGAGAATTGACACAATAAATTAAAGGTATAATTTCTAACTATATTTTAATTGAATTAATTTTAATGGCACAAGTAGAATCATTTGATTCGGATTTTGAAAATTTTTTTTTCTGCTGCGTTTTATGAATGTGATTCATCCTCAAAATCCTTCACAAACCTCTATTAGGAGCTTGACCAGACCAACTAAGGAGCTATCTACTCTACTTAATGATCTCTTCTATAGAAACATAGCAGAAATGTAAAACTAACCTATGCTACCCAATCTATGGATATTATGCATGTTTTTAACTCAATCTCATGGTATTTTACTCCCCAAAACTTCAAAGAACACAAATATACACAAAACCCCAACACCCTTCATTTTCCATAACCCCTCCTCCATGGCTCTTCACTTAAACATCACAACCTCTTCATATAACTTTATAATCATAGCAAAGAGATGAATTTCTTATGTTTTCTTACCTCTTGATAGCTAATAACACTCTTAATCATGCAAAGAAATTCTGCTCTCCCTTGCACCAACTTTCTCTTTCCTCCAACTCTTCACCTATATTGATAATTCCTTCAAATCTTACTTGATTTTGGTTTCTTTCTTGGTTTTGGTGTTTAATCACTCAAAAATCCATGAAGAATCACTTTCTTAGGGTTTTTGGGTGTGTATGATATGTTCTTAGGGTTTGAGGGTCGAAAAGAAGATAAAAATTGAAGATAAGAATGTGCAAAAAGTTTTTATACCAAATTGTTCACGATCATGAAAAAAACCTTCACAGCCATGAACAAAACGTCCATAGCCGTGAATATCTACAGTAATAGATAGTCAATGCTTATCTTTGACCACAATGTTCGTGGCCATGAATACTTTGTTCACATGTGTGAATCATGCTTTTTTCCATTTTCTTCATTTTTTTCATCCCTCTCTTAAAACCAAAGCCAAAATTGACCAATATACTCTATATATACCTCATGTATACCCTCATATACCTCTAATACACCTCTCATATAATCACTTAATGTCACATATGCATGCATAATAACTAACTCCTAGTTAATAGGTGTTACAATTATTGAATAATTGTTATGAATGACATACCACTATAATATGCCATGGATATGAATCTAATTGGATTCAAATTTGTTATGTGAAGTAAAGATATGAAATATTAATTATTATCATGTTAAATGGTATAAGATGCATTAAACGAATTATGTCATGTTAATAATGATAATATAGGCTATATGAATGTTCTATGGTGCTATTGTATTGGAGTTGTGGCTTTGGAATCAAATTAATTAGAGTTTGTGTGTGAAAATGAGGATTTGTTTATGTTGTTGTTGTGGGAGTTACAATTGCGACATTTAATCACTCTCGCGCTTTGTGTCTCGCGATCACGACACAAAAAGAGCGCTCGCAAATTGTGCGCTCCAGCCACGCCTCGCCTCGTAACGGGGTAGGGCCATAGGCATACCACAATATGACAAGGCACATTCACCTGACACCCTTGTGTAGGGAAATGGATATGATAATAATGAGATATATGCAGATATGCTATGATAGTATGAGAAGATATATCTTATATGCCATGATGTATATTGAGGAACATGAATATGTGGATTTATAATCAATAGAATAACATCCTATGATATGACATAAGATACATGAAAATGAATATGGTGATACATGGAGGACTCTACGTGAATGAGTTATTATGGAAATGATATTAAAATGATGATTGACATGATAATATGCTAAATTATTCATGTTGTTATATTATATCATGGAAATGCTATTATATTCATAGGATATGGTTCATATGAATAAAGTAAAAGAGGAAAAGAATATTATACTCATATTAGGATTTACCATAGGATAGATGGCATGTCATTAAGGGTAATTACGATACCGTTGATTTTATTTATGTGTTATTATTCGGGTAAGGAGGCTTCAGCTCAGAGAGCACACTTGACTAAGTCCCAGTTTCAAACATTCATGGTTAGGTGGATAGGTAGGCTATAGCTTTAAGAGCACTCATATTCACAACCCGTAACTGGTAGTTTGAGTATTGAGTAGTTAGGCAATAATATATGTTAACGGAATAAGAAAGACTTTATAGTTAATATATGAATACAGAGAATGGTTTCTGCTTACCAGGTATGCTATTGTCCTTACCTAAGGGATTGTTGGGCATGATCATACGAACATGATTGATGTGATTTGATATATGTGGATTTTATTATACCATGAATTGCATGTTATGAATTTGTATGATATGCATGAAAGAATATATATGATTATTACATAAAAGGTATATGATATGATTAATTGGTAAAAGGTCTAATAATTGGATAATAACGAAGTAGTTAATAGTTGATATTCAGGTAGGACTCCCTTGTATAGTAGTATGCAATATGGACGAGTGGTACAGCAAAGTTCACCTATAAAATCACAAGTTAGGAAAAGATGTTGTAGTGTTTCAACATGGTTTTTACACAAACAATATTGAGAGACAATATGAGTTCCTTTCTTTGCAATTGCATCATGCATTGGCAGCTAGCCCAAACGAGCTCACTAGCATAGTAATATTCTTAATGGAGGAAGAAACTCTTCCAATAAAATTTGCTCAATTGGTCGATGGCGTGGTTCCCACTTTCCATTTGATGCATCAGCATATATTTTACAGAATAATCTCCATCATTCGAATGCATCCATATGTAAATATCTTCCTCTTAGTTGAGATGCTTGATTTGCACAATTTCTGTTCTAATATTTATTGGAATAGAATTTGGCAAATGCTTTACACCATCATGTATGAAATCTTCTACTATACCATTTAATAGTGCTTGATTCTCTATTGATAAATTTAAGCAATTAGTCAAACTAGGTTGTATCCACTCATTAGTCTAGAAGTCAAGCTGGCTTTGTTGTCCAATAAACCATTTGTAGCTAGATTTATCTCTATGTAGCTTGTTTTAACGAACCTTCAAAGTGAAGAAGATAAAGGTAAAGAATTTGGATTACCTATAGCTAAGAAGCATGAACATAAATGTAACCACGGGGACACGATACAGCGGGATATGGTGACACTACAAATTCTAAAATACTAGAACACAAACACAGCATAATAAAAAATAAAAAAAAACAATTTTGAAATTTAAATATATCGTAAACTTAAAATTTAAATAAATGAATCTAATTATAGTTTGCACATATAAATGAATCAAATTGAATAAATTGAAGGCTCAATTAAATTGTGTCATATATGAATTTGAATTGGACCTTTGATATTTGCAAATTGAAAATAAGACCATTTTAGTTTTACATGCAAATTGAAAACAAGGTCCAAGCCCAACCCACTATCTCAATCTCAAAAATATCAAAATTGCAATTTAATAGATAAGGCACTTCTTCTTCTTTAAACCTCTCTACAACTATAAACGCCCAACCTCTATTTCCTTCCAAATTCCGATAGTTCCTTTTCTTCTTCTTTCTAGAGGTGTTAAAATGGGTTGGCAAATCGTGTTTATATCGTATCAACCCACTTGGATAACATGATTAGGATCAACATGAGCACGACTCATTTATTAATCGGGTTGATATGAATACGATATGAAAATTAAACAGGTCACACAAACAAAACACATATAGTACGTTTAATTTTTGTGTTATATTTGAGTCATACAACCTAATATGAATAGGTTTTTTTTTGTCATTTAACACGATATGATTATATCTTTTTACATGATATAACATGATTGACATGACATAAAAATGATATTTTAATATTGTTTTTTATAAAATGACACTTTTAACTTGATATTTCAATAAATTTATTTGTGTTATAAATAGATTGGGTCAGGTTGACCCGACACGACATGAAAAAATTAAACGAGTTGTAACGGATTTATGTGTCGACCCGTGATATAACATAATTTGAACCGTGTTATAAACAAGTTGATCTGTTTATGATACAAACTCGTATAAGTTCAACTGTAACTCGCTAATTTTACGTGTTCCGCATGTTAACGTCACATGTCAAGACCCATTTTGACAACCTTGATTCTTTCTTTCTTTAATCCACTTCCTCTGTTTATTTTTCCACTTATTTTCCCCTAAAACCCATTTGAACCTCCTATTCTTTCCCAATTTTGTTTCCTTAGCACTACTGATAGTCTTGATATCCTCACTAGCCATGTTTGAAACCATATTTCAACCGTGTCTACAGCCTTTGACCACCTATCTGGTCAATGACACGCCACATGGCATATCCGATGCATATCCAATATGTGTTCATATATCTGTGTATCCAACACGTGGACTCTCCCTTATTCTACCGTATCTGTAATTCATAGACCTACAACATTCAAAAATTGATTTCGTAAAATGTTAAGAGAGCGGGATTCTTAGTAATCAAAAACTATGAAATCTTTTCCAGCAGCACACTATTCTACTCAAGATTTTTTATACCTAATCTTCCCATGTTATTAGATTTGTAGCAAACTTTCTGTGGAATCGTTACCAAATTTTTATTCTTTATATTACTAGTCCAAAGAAAATTTCTTTTAGACCTTTCCATATAATTCAAGAGGGATTTAGGCCATTAGTAAATCATGAATGTGAATAAAAGATCTCATCAAAACTGAATTGAATAATGTTAGCCTTCTAGCCATTGATAAACAAGAACCCCTCCAAGCTACAAATTTACTAATAAGCGTGTCAGCTACTGGTCTTTACCGTTTCTGTTTAGGAGCACCATAAAATAATGGAACACCTAAGTGATTGAAAGGAATGACACTAGATTTAATCCCAACATCTTGATATTTTTGAGACTTGCATTTAGAAAAATCAAGATATCATCCATATAAAGAAAATGTGAAGGGACCTGCACTCCACGAGAATAATTCATTGCTTCTAGACTCCCATATTCCACTAGTTTGGATATTCATAGGCTTAAAAAATCTTTAACAATGCAAAACAAGAGTGGCGACAAAGGATCACCTTACCTGACCCCTTGAGAATAAGGGAAATATCCTTTTGTATGACCATTAATACTGATTGATAACCTTGGTAAGGAAAACATTTCTAGAATCCAATACCTGAAATACAAAGAAAAACTAAAGGCATCTAATATATGAAGGATAAAATTTCAATCCAAATTATCAAAAGTCTTTTTATTTCAATTTTGAGGCCCATATTTCTTCAAAAACAGTTTTTTATCTAAATTGTTGACTCCGTCTAATGCATTGGCAATAGAACAAGAGATGCTTTTGCTCTTAGTGAACCCATACTGATTAAGAGATATGATCCTTGAAGCAATGAGAAATAGTTAAGTTGCTAGGATCTTTGTGACTATATTGAAACTGAAGGTGTTTATTGTAATTGACCTATATGGCTACACAATATTTGCTTAGGAAACTTTTAGGAGTAACATCATTACACTAGAGTTGAAGCCTGTATGTATAACTCCACTACTGAAAAAACTCTTAACTGGATTGTAAACATCAATCTTAATTAAAAGGGCTTATGTGGTGCACCCGGTGTAAATTACACTTAATACTTTATGACTATTGGATCATCAACTTTTAATCTCAACCATTCATTATCAACGGATGAGATTAAAAGTTTGTAATCCAATGGTTTTAAGGTACCCGATGTAAATTATACCGGGTGCACCTTAGAAATTCTCCTTAATTATATCTAAAAAACATATTTTATCAAATAGAAATTATTGGTCAAAATAGTTTAAATTCTAGTCAAACTATATTATAATCTATAATATAATATTTATCAAATAGTATCATATTATTGGTCAAACTATATCATTTTTATAGTCAAACAAAATTATAGTACCAAACAGTGCCATAATATTTCAATTAAAAAAAATAAAAGAATATCAAACATTGCTTGTAGATGTATAAATAAGCAAAATGAAAAAACTATGTAATTACTAGTAGAGATACTATTTTTTTTTATCAGAGCACCGATACATAATAATTATACTTAATTATAGTATTTATTTATATTAGGGATATTTAGTTCAGTTGCTTCATAATAAATAGTTGTTAGATAGGTGTTTGGTAAGTATTCCAATCCGCAGCTTGTTGTAAATATTTTTTTTATTTAGAAGAGCTCTAAGTTTCGGTCAAAATTAGATATTCCAAAAACTTTTAATTTAACTGAAACATGCAATTAAATATTGTATGACATATAAATATACTTTACTTGCTAGTATTTATCTATAACTTTTACAAGTCATATTTTGTAATATCTATGGATAAAATCTATTTGTCAAGATTATCTCATGATTTTTAGAACAACATGGAAAAATAAAATGTTAGAACAAACTTTTTAGAACTGAGTTCACCCAAATATACAAACCAAACAAAAAGATTAAAAGCTTTAATAGTATTTGATGAAACTATTTTGCTAGTTCAATATGTATAATTATAAAAAATTCTCATTTTGATACTCTCTTTCTCTATTTTTCTTCTCAATAACAAGAGGATTTTTTTGTTTCTTTTGTTTTTTTTTTCCCCTCATTTTTCTTTCTTTTCCTTTCATCTTTGTTTTTCTTTCTTCTTCCTTCCTTTTTCTTTTCTCTCACGTTTTTGCCTCGTTTTCTTTCTTTTTCTTTCTTTGAGTTTGTTTTTATCTATATGATAAGCAAGAGGCCAAAAATGCATTAATTGCAATTACAAGGTGTATTATTATAATTGGCTTGGCAATGTGGCTAAATACATTGCAAGACAAGGTGATAACAAGCATTAAACAAATAATACAAAGTGGCACATCTCATTGCATGGTGACAAAGTTATGGAAGAAGGATAGTGGAAGAAGTAAAGGTAAGGTAGAAGAAATAATGTCACATTAATCATGGTAATTACTTTAATATACCATTATGATGAATTTAATTAACAACTTAATTAAATTATGATAATTTTAATTAACACTTTAATTAAAATTATAAAGGAGAAATAGTTAAAATTAATCAATATTAATTTTAACTCAAATAATATAAGTGATTATTTCTAATTTAATTCTCAATTAAATTAATCCCCACATCATAAATATTAACTAGCTAAATAATTTAATTTGGGTATGATTTATAAGGTCAACTATTTTATTAGAATGAAAATATAATTTCAACTCCTTAATATTATATCGGATACTATTTCTGAATTCCTTATATACCCTGATATATTAAGTATCATTTTGGAATTCTCTTTTTAATTACCGATAAAATATCGAATATTAGTTTGACCTCTAAATCATAATATTAAATTCTCTCGTTATGATCTCAATATTAATTAGGATCACATCACATCAAACCCTATTGGTCAATATACTAATGAATGATAATTTACATTCTATTAAAATAAAACTTATCATTATTAGTCTAACTAATAATATTGATTTCATATCAAATAAGTTATATTTCTCTTAATCATGAATTTATTTTATCATAACCAAAATAACAACTAAATTAGGATCTTGCTCTGATGCTCTAGGGTAACAAGTTCTACTATTGATAATCTCATGTCTCACTACATGACTAACTGTTGTGACTACGAGCCGGATTATCAAGCGTCGATAGCTCAGTACAAGGCAAAAACACCTACATAACCATCCATGAAATGATAGTCTTGATACCTTAGTCAAAAGACTTTGAGTCACAAAAGACTCATATATTGTGACCAAGATAATAACTATTGATATCGAACACTACTTGTGCAGTTAATATCAAACTTTACTATTTGGTACCCTTAACTCTTTAAGAACTCATTGGTTTTTCTACATATCACTATATCATGGAAAATGAGATTTCTCCTCAATATAAACCATGTGATAACCTAGATACTCAATGAATACCCAATTCACTGTTCTTTTTCGGTTATGAATATTTTAAGATTATATTTTACCAAAGATATTTATCTCATTATTATCAACAAATTGATAATAAATTCTCTGTGAATAATCAATGAGTTGTAAATTTCATAGTATAATGTTACTACTACATTCATAATTTAAACAACTTGAATATTTTATTTATTATGAATATAAAATATACATGTGTCAATTATGGTACATTATATAATATATAAAAATTAGTGAATGCACTAGGGCATACAAACCATTGATAATAAACTCTCACTTATACTATTGTCATTCGCTACAGTATCATAGCCTATCTTCTGAAAATTGTGGTCTAAATGTGCTTATGTCATAAGCTTCATGAATTGATCAGCTGCATTGTCAGCTGATGCAACATTTTTTTACCAAGATATTAGCTTGCCCAGCTATTTCTCTAATTAAGTGATAACACTAAAGCATATGTTTAAAGTTCTTATAAGACCTTAGTTCCTTAGACTGTGATATTGCCCTATTATTGTCACAATACAAATGAATGAGACTATAAACAAATGGAACCACATCTAAATCTATTAAGAAGTTCTTCAACCATACGACTTATTTGGTGGCATTTGAGGTTACTATCTATTCAGCCTCTATTGTAGAATCAGCAATGGTCGTTTGCTTGAAACTTTTCTATACTATCACTGCACCATTCAGAGTAAACACATGCCTTAATTCATTCTTTTATGATTGAAAATTAGAATATATGTATCCAACCATACTCAGATTGTCTCCTCCATAAACTAAGAATGAATCTTTAGTCCTTCTCAAGTACTTAAAGATTGCCTTGACTACTATCCAGTGTCCTTCACCTGAATCAGACTGATACCTCCTAGTCAACCTAACAGCAAAGGCTATATCTAGTCTAGTACACAACATAGCATACATTAGACTGCATATGGTAAAGCATACAGTATGCTAGCCATTTTAGAAAGATGCACTTCATGTCATATAGGTATTAATCCTCTTTTGAAATTTTCCATCCCAAACCTTTTTAAGATCTTTTTTAAATAGAGGGCTTGGGACAACCCTAACATTCTATTAGCTCTATCTCTATATAGCTTAATACTAAGAATGTAGGCTACTTCTCCCAAGTCTTTCATGGAGAAGGTGGATGATAACCAGACCTTTATGTCAGTTAAAAAACCAATATCAATACCCATGATTAGAATATTATCAACTTATAAGATTATGAAAGCAATCTTACTCCCATTAACTTTCTTGTACACATAAGACTCATTAGGATTTTGAATAAAGTAATAACTCTTTATGGCTTCATCAAAACACTTGTTCTAGCTCCTTAAAGCTTGCTTAAGACTATAAATAGATCTCTTAAGCTTGTACACTTTGGAACAATCTTCAGCATCAAATTCTTTAGGTTGTTCCATATATATTTCTTCTTCAAGAAATCCATTGAGAAAGGCAATTTTGACATCCATCTACCATATCTCATAATCATAGTGTGCTATAATGGCTAATAGTATTCGAATACTTTTAATACGGCTACGAAAGAGAAAGTTTTTTCATGATCAATCTCTTCTTGTTGGCGATACGTATCAACATTCCCTTCAGAATCTAGTTTGCATTTATAAACCCATTTACAACTTATTGGAACTATTCCTTCAAGTGGGTCTACAAGTTTCCAAACTTGATTCTGGTATATGGAATTTATCTTAGCTTGCATTGCTTTTTACCACTTAAGAGCATCAATGTCAGTAATTGCCTCCTTATAAATGACAAGATCTTCTTGTTGGTCATTACTTCTAAATATGAACAACTCTTGGTCATGTTCAATAGTAAATCCATACCATCTAGGAGGGTGTGAAGCTCTTTCAGACCTCCTAGGAGCTAAAGTGATATCCTTTATCATGTTAGGCTCAATTGACTTATCAATTTCCATTAGTTTAGCTACTTTGATTTGTTTTCCAGATGACTCTTCATCCAAAATAATATATTTGCTTTTGCTTTTTTCTTTAAGAAACTCCTTCTTAAGAAAAATGGCATCTCTTCTCACAACAACAATTTGTTCTTCAAGTAGATAGAAATAATATTCCAAATTATTTCTAATAGCAGCATATCCAACAAATCGGCCTTTGGTGGATCATTCCTCTAATTTATCCTTGTTTTGCCTTTTAATATAGACAGGACAACCTCATGTCTTGAAATGAGATAATACATGAGTTTACCATTCCAAATTTCATATGGAATGGTATCCATAGATTTAGAAGGAACTCTATTAAGATTGTATAACGTTGTTTTCATGATAGGCAAGTCACTATAACTCATCATACTATATACCATGTCTAACAGAGTATGATTTCTCCTTTCACTCACACCATTTAGTTGAGGTGTGATAGGTGGAGTGAATTGTATGACAATTCCATTTTCTTTGAGATAATTATTAAGATCAATACTTGAATATTTACCACTTTGATTCGATCGAAGTGCTTTAATATTATTTGCCATTTTTTTTACTTCAGCATTATATTCTTTGAACTTTCCAAAGACTTCAGATTTGTATTTCAATAAATACAAATACCTATATATAGACTTATCATCTATAAAGGTAACGAAGAATCAATAACCTTCTCGGGCCATTTTCCTAAATGGTCCACAAATATTAATATGAATTAATTTAAGAAGGTTCTCAGCATGTACCATTTGAGTAGTAAATGAAACTCTATTCATTTTCCCTTGTAGACATGACTCACAAATAGAATCAGTAGATTGAGAATCTAAACCTTTTAGAATTTCCATGTTGACCAACTTATGGATCCTTGCATTGAAAATATGACCAAGTCTTAAGTGCCATGCATGTGTCATACTTAGTTTGATTAGACTTGTCATTTATGTTGCTTAAAAATAACTCTTTATTATTTATTTTATTAGGCTTATCACAATATAAATAATATAAGTCATGATGTTTAGTTCTAATCCCAATAAGATTATTATTAAAATAAATATAACACACATCTTTGTAAAATAAGAATTCATAATTGTTGTTTGTCAAAGCGGATACAAAAATAATGTTCTTATAGGTATTAGGAATATACAAAACATCTAATAATAAGATTATATGATGATTTAATAAAATGGAGATATCTTCCACTTGTTCAATTGCAACTTTTGCTCCATTACCAAGAGTGAACTTTATCTCCCAATCATATAACAACTTTTTATTCCTTAGATCCTGCATAAAAGAACAAATATGAGATGTTACTCCTATGTCTAATAACCAAACATATGATGAGTTAAAATAATGATTATAATTTAAATCAATATTTAAATTCAAAGGATGAGAAATACTTGAAGGACCTGTAATCCCCTTGCCCTTAGTCTTCTCTAGACTACTTAGATAAATTGGACAATTTCTCTTCTAATGACCATTCTCTTGATAGTGGAAACAATTCCTTTATCAGCCTTTGGTTTAAGCTAAGCCAAAGCTAGAGCTTTTGCCTTCCTCTTACCTTTTTTGGGATGCAAAGAAGAGGAAGTTGAACTCTTTTCCTTAGTAGTCTTTTTCTTCTTCCTCTTCTTTAGGTGAGAATAAGAAGTTACCACTAATACTTATGCCTTTTTCTTTTGGGGATTAACCATAGTATTTTGGTGAAAAACCAAATTTTTTTGCAGCTCTTGCAAAGTGCACTCCACATTGTTCAAATGGAAGTTAGAAATGAAACTTCCATAAGAATGTAGAAGTGATGCTAGGATACGATCTATCTTAAGCTCTACATCCATACTGAAATTGAGATCTTCAAGGTAATACATAAGCCTCATCATCTCACTAACATCCTAGCCTTCCTTTATTTTTATTTGGAATAGTTAAAGCGAGTAGTCCTACTAGCCTCGCTATAAATTTCCTTCACTAGCTCTAAAATGTCATCATAAGCTTCTATCTTTTCATATTGCTCTTATAGCTTATTTTCTATATAAGCAAGTATATAGCACTTTGCTTGGGTGTTCTTATCAACCCAACCTTATAATGTTGTTTTTTAGTCTCACTGGCATCAGTAATAGGCATTGTTGTTTTTGGCTTACTAGCAACATCCCACAAGTGCTACTAGAGAAGCACCAGCTTAAAGTTCTTTAACCGATTCATATAATTAGGCTCGGTGAGCCTATTATGGTCTAAAAGAGAGTGGAATGGTCATGATGTAGCCATATTATTATAGAAAAATAACTACAAAAAGAATAAAATATATCAGTTTAATTATATATTAATTGTCAAATCAATTAACCAAAATAATTTGGACACATAATCATAATAATTTCTCCCACTAATATGATGCATCCTACACTTCCCTTATAGAAAACAGAAGTTCTGTTAGGGTGAACTTCTAG
The DNA here is from genome assembly GCA_949630135.1 of Balakata baccata. Classification (NCBI taxonomy): domain Eukaryota; kingdom Viridiplantae; phylum Streptophyta; class Magnoliopsida; order Malpighiales; family Euphorbiaceae; genus Balakata; species Balakata baccata. The sequence continues at coordinate 27,351 of CATIWF010222789.1, forward strand.
TGGGTAAATTGAATCTTAATAATATTTTAATTAATATTCCTCAGCTTCCCATAATGACTTTCTTAGAATATTAACATATTAATGAGATAACAACTCCTTGTCAAATACAATAATTGTAAAACCAATATTCTTCCTTTTTAATCGGCTCCTGATCTACTAACTCTCAGCTCTATAAAATAGCATTTTTGGGTTAAGATATTAGATGAATCATATCCATAAGATAAGTAGAACAAACGGACTCAATCTAGTACCACTCAGTTTCACAAAATGACATTTTTGCAATACTAGATGTCCATCCATTCTACAAGTCAAATACATTATTTGACCATATCATTAATACACAACTATTTTTCCACATGTATTATTATATGCATTTCATTTGGATATGTTCATATTGCATATAATTTACATGAAATATATGCATTTTGGTTTGAAGATATTTATGAGATACACTTGCTACGTGTTAGTTTATTTGTCATAGTATTAAGTTGCACGTATTTATTTTATAATCTAAATAAGGATGAGAAGACATTAGAAATAAAAATTGAATAAAATAATTAAATGGAAAATAAATTAATAAATAAATAATGACATAGTTAATTTAATTAAATTGAACTACTTGATTAGATTGTATTTTTTCTATTGACTAGATACATGTATATGGGTAGAAAAAGAAATAATAATAATAATAATAATAATAATAATAATAATAATAATAATAATAATAAAAGAAAATGACAAAATAGGAGGGCAGTTGCCATATCAATTAAGAGGAAATCTATCTTTTTTTCCCTTAAAAATCCATTCTCTCCTTTACTTAAACCACAGTAGCTCCACTGCTTAATTTTCTTGTTTCTAATTAATAGTTTCAATTGAAATTTAGCCTTATCAAGGTTGGATATTGATAAGTTATCATCTCTTTTTGTTCTAGTATTCATTATAACTGATTAGAGTTTGTAATAGGCAGTGTTTTAGCACTCAATTTCAATACCTTTAGAGTCTGAATTTAAAGAAGCTCCAAACACCAAACTTATAGCTTTATGTCTTAGATTTATGGTTATATAAATATTTTTTATAAGATTTTATGTGGGTGAAAAGATATTGGCATATGACTTAGACTAGTGCAGGTAAGACCCCTAGCTAAATCACTTATAGTTTCAGTTTATTTTCAATATGATAGAGGCCGTTTTTGAAGTAACTCAAAATATGAAAGTTGTATTCTATGAGTTATCTAGTTGTATGCTGAATTTCATGATTATATTCCGCGTGAATATTGAGTTATGATAAAAGGAATCATGATTATTCCTTGCTAGAGCTATCTTTTAGTACCTTATACAGGTCTAGCCACTTTATGGCCAAATTTGAGCTCTTTATAATCCAAATTGGGTAAATTTTCATAAAAATTTTAAGATTATATCTTAACTACAAATTGGTATAAATTTTACCTTAATATGTTATTCATTTTGTAAGTTATGACCTTAGAAAACAAGATTGATTCGGTTGTCACTATATTCTGGACCAATCATATGTTTCCTATTATTTGAGATCCCTAGAAGTAGAACTAGTGAAAGTTACATGAAAAATGTTGCATTTTGGCTTATCTAACTGATTTGAAATTTTCATTATAACATAATTAGTACGTCGAAAGTTATGAATTTTTCAAATTGGTATCTTAAAATTGCCTATGGACAAAACACATAACATGTAACACCTTATACCTATGGATATCACTTATACTTATATCATGTTGTCGTATATTGCATATAATGGAACATAGCCCTATTTATAATGAGGGATAATTTTTTTTTTATCATATAATATTATCACTTTGCAACATTTGACAGCTAAGCATCACATATGTTAACAATTCAGACACTATGTTCAATTATTTCAGTTAGAAAGGTTAAAGCCAAATACACATTTACACATCATTGCATATTTAGTAATTT
>CATIWF010222862.1:0-11775 GCA_949630135.1 Balakata baccata
TGACCTTTAATTTCATTACAAATCTTAATTTTTAGAAATCAAATCGTCACTAAATTCCACCAAATTTCGCATCTTTCTTCCTTAATATACAGTGAAGGTCAGGTTTCCGAAAGTTTGCCCCAGTTTTACTCTTATAGGATAAAATGATTTTTTGATACTAAAATTTTTACATATTATCAAAATTTCATTATGGTATCAAAATTTTAAAATTAAATTTTAAATTATAGTATTTAAATTTTTTTAATATACAAATCAGTAAATTCGATATCTAAATCAATAAATTTGATAGCTAAATTAGTAAATATAGTATTGAAAGTGAAACAAAAAGAGCATTATTGAAATACTCTTAGACTCGGTGCATTAATACCCGCTTCGCGAGAGGGAAGAAACTTCAAAGACTACAGTAATTGTTGTCTTCTTGAAATTGACCTTTAATTTCATTACAAATATTAATTTTCAGAAATCAGATCGTCGTCGAATTCTGCCAAATTTCGTTTCTTTAATTTGCAGTAAAGGTTAGGTTTCGAAAGTTTGCCTATTTTTAGGCTTATTGGGTAAAATGATAATTATAGTATTTAAACTTTACGATTACATTAACAAATTTAATATCTATATATCAACTAAAAATTAATTATTACCATAATCTTAATCTAATTTTAATGGCACCAATATATGCAAAAAATTTAGGTAGCATTCATTCATTTTTACTTGCTGGCATTCAAGTCAAAGGTTTGAGTTTTCTCGCATTTTCTCTGCGACCCGACGAAGGAGGCTTCTCGTTTCGGGGTTTGATATCGGGTTAGGTTAGATCAGATGGCAGAAGGAAGCGCGCACTCGAGATATGTGAAGCTAACAAAAGAGCAAGCGGTTGTAGAGGACATTAAGCCCGGTGAGCTCAATCAGCCAATCGAGGTCCCTCAGGTTTCAGTCCCTCCATCCGTTCATAATCTTTTTGTTTCAAGACTCGAGATTTGATTTTAATTTTTTTGTCAGTGAAGGGAGTTGATTCGCACTTTAAATGCAATACCTCATTTTTGAATGAATTCAGTTAACTTGATTCAAATTATCTATATCTGTTATGTGTGGGATTTTGATTTGGGCCCTAGATTTTGTAGTTCTGATGAATTGATGTTGAATATTTGTTGGCAGTTGGCTATTCACAAGTGCAACGAATGTGGGCAGCCTCTGCCCGAAAACTTCGCGCCTCCTGCAGACGAGCCCTGGACTACTGGAATTTTTGGCTGTGCTGAAGATACCGAAAGTTGTAAGTTGATGTAAACAATTCAGAATACTGTCAGTTAAAATACATTTAGTGATCTATTTCCTTCATATTCATATTTTTTTGTTCTTCATTTCAAAGCACAGATCTTTCTGAATAAGTCAGGTCTTTCATATATTCGATTACTTTAAGCTGGATATTTTATACGAAGTAGTTTATTCCCTCATATATCATCTAGAACTGCATATGATACCTCTTTTAAATTTGCCTCTTTTTTTAATCAAGACTGTCTGGAAAACATTGCTGAAGACAAAACAATAACGATGGCATCTTTTTGCAATCATCTTCTTGGTTATTATCCTAGCTGTAATTCCTGCATAGATAGATATATGCATTAGACAAACTTTCGGGGCTCCCTGTACTGAATTTTGTTGAAGCATCTCTTTGTCTATTTTTACATTTTGGCCACAGGTTGGGATAAGATTTCTCATATCAGAATCCACACTTTTAATTCTTGATCAGATGTGGAACCGCGGGTCTAGAATATATTATGGGGGAGCAAAATTTTTACGTCCTATATGAATAAGGGATCATGATAGATACACGAGTAACTAAGGATTACAGGAGAAAGTGGGACAAGTCTTTCTTTTTGAGTGGGGGTTGAGAAAAGAAATACATGATGTCTTTGCAATTTTAGTGAGGCAGCCACGACCCTAGATCTGCCCTGTTCAACACGGCCAAAGTTTTGTTCTTCCTTAATAAACTGAATGATATATTCTATTATCCACTTCCTTTCAGAGGCGCTCTTTTTTTGTCTTTGATATTTTGCATCTCCACATTCAGTTTACAATGTTATAATCGGTCATCTGTATGAGCTGTGAGTAGCTTACAATTGCCATTTCAACCCCTTGACAGGCTGGACAGGACTCTTTTGTCCTTGTGTCCTATTTGGGCGAAATGTAGAAAGCCTAAGAGATGATACCCCTTGGACTACACCATGTATTTGCCATGCCGTTTGTGTTGAAGGTGGAATGGCACTTGCAGCAGCAACAGCAATCTTCCATGGAGTTGATCCAAGTACATCATTCCTAATTTGTGAGGGTTTATTTTTTGCTTGGTGGATGTGTGGAATATATACTGGTCTTGTTCGGCAATCCTTACAGAGGAAATATCACCTCAAGGTACTTGTATATATCTTTTTGTCAACAAATTCTTATAGATCCATCAGATTTTTTTGGGGATAAAAAAGAAATGGACATGCACATTTGGTGGATGCACTCAGTTATGAGTGCTTTATAACTTGGATACTTCATAGAAGCACATAGTATCTAGAACCATCAAATTTTACTTGTTGCATTTTTGCATGTGGTTCTAGAACCAGGTTATCGGTATATATTAATTGCTATTACTATTAATATTTAGTTTAGACTGATTATACATGATGCGTACACTGGATATCAGATCATTTTTTGAGTCAATCATGTGTGTGGCCGTTGGATTTCATAAAACTGATGCTCTCTTGAGAACCGAAACAGAAGTCTATTCTTTTGAAGGAAAACTCAGGTCCGGGAACTCTTGACATGCAATTTACTGACTTGTTCTCTTTTGGACTGCAGAATTCACCATGTGATCCATGTTTGGTGCACTGCTGCATGCATTGGTGTGCTCTGTGCCAGGAGCACAGAGAGATGAAGGGCCGTCTATCTGATAACTTCGCCATGCCAGTGACAATTGTCAATCCTCCTCCTGTTCAAGAGATGAGCTCTACCAGCCAGAACCGGGATTCCCAGCCATCCTCTGAAAATGGCACCAGCTTAGAGATGCAGGCTTTGTGAATCTACAGCAACGCAGAAAGAAGTCTATTAATTAAAAAAGTTCACATGGAAATTTTTTCCTTTAGTTATATCTTCTACACAGGGAGCTCCTCATAACTACATACATAAGAATGATTGAATCTTTGAGGATGCAGATACTTGTTCGATTTTGAAGTTTGACAAAATGCATACTGTTTTCACTTCACTATGTGCACATGATGCCCTTTCTTGTGTAATTATCGGCTTCAGCTTTCACGTTTTGTGGTGCATCGTCTTGTATTACTGGTTGCTCGTCCTGGGCCCACACTAGCTCAATTTTCACAGTTGCTGCGAGTAATAATGGGGAAGTAGGTCCACAAATGATAGATCAATCACTCATGGGGGTTTCCATTCCCAAGCTAAAAAGAAAAGCTGAACCAATGGATTGCCTCGAAGCTCCCCTGATTCTCTACCCACGTTCTATTATTTATTACGGGTTAGATTTGTAGTATTTGGCAGTCTCTGCCCGTACCTGAACGTATCTTTTACCCTCCTAAGTAAGGTTTTCGCTTTCACAATCAGAATCCGAAAAAATAATTAAAAAAAATAATGCAGACACTGAGTCAAAGTTGGAAGTTCAAACATATCTGCTACCCACCAAGTACATCTCTTCAATTTCTCCCATTTTTCTCTCCTTCTACAAAGCACTTGTCTTTCTCCCTCTCTCCTCCATCTAAAAGCCTTGGACTTTGTTCCAGTTCATGGAGAAACCCCAGTCGGAGAATGGAAGGAGGAGACGACTGTCAAAGACTAGAGAAATGGAGTGGACGCAGTGTCCACCTGGGCGCATGTTAGCAGTGCCTCCCATTGTTAGGGCACCACTGCCTAATCAGGCGAAGCTAGCAGCGATAGCCGTTGATTTGAATGTACGGCTGAGGTCAGCTGAGATGCCTTGCAATATGCAGGAGAGAGCGTTCCGGTGCACCAGAGCAGTCCTTGATTCTAATCTCGAAAAGAAACTCAATCCTACTCATATCGCCATGTTTATCAAGAAGGTAAAGCAATTTTCCTCATAAAATTGTGAGTTTTATCTTCATTCCAGGTTTTATATATGGATAAATGATCTGCTTTCATTAATCATGCTGTACATTTGGTTTCTGCGGCCAGATTTTACTATCCACTTCTGGGAAAATTTGTAAATCTCCTTCGACTATTATTTCTACAGCTAAGAAGCCAAACAGATAGTTCTTGACTTAGATTTTGATTTTTGTTCTAGTTCTTGACTTAGATTTTGATTTTTGTTCTATGTTCTCCTTATCTCATCCTCATCGATTCTGCGAGATTGAACTCAATGATATCGAAAATGGGTATCTGGGAACAGTGGAAATAACATAGTTCTTGACTTAGATTTTGATTTTTGCTGTATGTTCTCCTTATCTCATCCTCATCGATTCTGCGAGATTGAACTCGATGAAATTGAAAATTGGTATCTGGGAACAGTGGAAATAACATTAATTTGCTGGCATCCACAAAATTGTTTGAATTGATTTTAGAAACCGGAACTTTCAAATCAGTTGCATTCTATTTTCAACACATTTGAAAATAATGAAAGTTTACCTATTGCAAATTTTTCTTCAGGAGTTTGATTCAGTGTATGGGCCGGCGTGGCACTGTATCGTGGGGAAGAGTTTCGGATCATTCGTGACTCACTCCAGTGGTGGATTTGTGTATTTCTCAGTGGACAAGCTTTCTTTTCTTCTATTCAAGACAGAGGTCCGCCCAGTTAGGAGACTGCCTACTCTTCCTAATTTGCTTAAGCTCAAAATTAATGCATAAAGTTTCTTCAATGTTCTATGAATTTGATTATCACTCGATCTTTCTACTAATCTACATTGGCATGGGAAGATATGTTCTTACTACTATTAGTAACGGTAGCGACCTGTTAGTTCAAAAAAAAAAGCGCATAATCTTAACTATAACCAAGTTCCGAACAGGAATGGCATCGGACTCATGTTAAATAAAAACGAAGTGATAACACTAAAAATAAATGTCGGCATAAAAAAAAATTACCACAGGGCAAGTAATGCATAATCCTGTTACTATTAGATATTGAATCCGAAATCCGATAAACTATTTTTCCTTTTCCTCTTCGGACAACTATATATTGCTTCGAGTTTTATATATACGTGTCCTCGTCCCTTCTCTATATACACTGATGCAAGGAAATTGACCAGTTCTGTTTTTGCTGTTCTAATTAATCAGTGTAATTGTTTTTTGGTTCATAATTTCAATTTTGCATGGAAAATGGAGGAGATTTTCTCTGCGTATGTAGAAAGCCATGTTCAAGCCAATGCTACTTTTGTTCGACCTTCCCTTTGATGCCATCGTGTCCCCATATCAAACCAGCCCACCATCTTCAGGATCTGAAATCTAGGAGATCTTACTTGGCTGATGAGATTGGTGATATCTTTTATGGTATTGATGATTCAGTGGACATGCCAGATTTATCATTCAAATACAGTGTGACCTCAAGGAGGAAGATGATGAAGAGGAAAGCATCCTCACTCACGTCATGCTTTGAATTTCTGAAGCTTATTCTCTGCATCAAATAGAGTTGCACTGTTCCTTCTTCTTCTTGTTTTTTTTCCCTTTTCAGGTTTACTCGCTGTTTAGTTTTTACAAAGGTAAAATGTTTTTTATACCAATACTTTTGTATGTATATCAAATTGATATCAAAATTTTGTTTTGTATTAAATTGATACAAAAATTTTGAAATTGAGTTTTATATCATAGTACTCAAATTTTTTTGTGTATCTTATTAGTAAATCCGGCGATCACATCAATAAATCTAGTGTCCATGTCAGCACGAATCGACAGAAAAAGTGTTTGATATCATGATATGAAAGTAACTCTAAAATTTTGGCACTAATTTAATAAATGTATAAAAATTTCAGTACCATTAATCCATTTTATATTGAAAGTTTGTAACTGTACAACTGCAAAGACTCCAACTAACATTTAAATGAAGCCACGTGGCATTTAGCGGTTATTTATCTTTTTGAATCTTGCCCTTTTCCGCGAAGAGTTGGGTTTCTTTGCATTGATATATATCGAGATAGAAACACTGTGTTCTGATCTTTCAAAAATTGGTTCATAACCCAAACAGAGAACAGTTACATTCTTGATGCATAAATTGTTTTCTGCCGTAAAATCCAGCGATAGTTCTTGTTTGATTTTGCTTGGCAAAATGGCTCCTACTTCGTTAATTTCACGCTTCGAGCAATCTGTGACACCCGATGCTTTAAGATCATATCTTGCAGAGTTTATCTCTACTTTCTTTTTTGTGTTTGCAGTTGTCGGATCCGCCATGGCTTCTCGTAATGTCTTTAATTCCTCTATTAATTGCATTCTTCAACTTTTTTTTTCTTAGTGTGTGTGATGCAAGAATAATTAAATTAATTAATGCCACAACTTCTCAGCAATCAGATATTGAATTCTGGCAGGGAAATTGATTCCAGGAGCAGATCCGTCTAATCTAGTAATACTTGCAATTGCGAATGCTTTTGGACTTTCATCGGCCGTTAACATGGCTGCCAACATCTCCGGTGGCCATGTGAATCCTGCAGTAACATTCAGCAAGGCTGTTGGAGGCCACATTAGTGTTCCCACCGCTCTCTTTTACTGGATTTCTCAGATGATAGCCTCTGTGATGGCTTGTCTTCTGTTGAAAGGGGCTGCAGTTGGACAGGTAACAATATTGCTCACGTACTCCTATATATATTAAAACTTATGTAGGTGCTTGATATTTTTGCAGAATGTTCCAACATACACAATTGCAGAGGAAATGACAGGATTTGGGGCGTCAATAGTGGAAGGTGTGCTTACATTTGGGTTAGTTTATGTGGTATATGCTGCAGGGGACCCTAGGGGCAGTCTGATAGGAGGTGTTGGACCAGTGGCAATTGGGTTGATGGCAGGGGCTAATGTGCTGGCTGCAGGACCCTTCTCAGGCGGATCAATGAACCCTGCAAGTGCATTTGGGTCTGCAGTGGTTGCTGGAAGGTTCAAGAACCAAGCTGTCTACTGGGTTGGACCTTTGCTTGGAGCCACACTTGCCGGCCTTCTCTATGATAATGTTATCTTCCCTAACCAAGTCGCTGATTCTATTAGGGGTGTTTCGGACGGCGATGGAGCATAGTTGCCGACTTGCCATTTCCTCTAGACGCCGCCCTGTCTGCTCTGTTTTTGTGTTTTTTTTTTTTTTACTTAATTGTATTTATTCCCATTTAATCCACAAAGTTTAGGAATGCTGGCTGTCATTTGCTTGCTTGTATTTATTTCCATTTAAACCACGAAGTTTAATAATCCTGGCTATCATTTGCTTGCCTGTTCAGTATAGTTGTTCAGTCTGTATTTTAGCTCATGGATCTCAAGCAAAAAGTTAGCCTGGAAAATTCTCCCTTCATTCTGTTTGGAAGGCCTGGAAATAACTGCAGTAAATATTTGATTTTTTTTTTTGAACTGAATATTTGTTGTTTCTTGTTCATTAAATTACTGCTGTACATATTTTTGTTATCTAATTTCGGACGATATTGTTAAGGAGAGAGACAAATCCTTCACTTTAAATATTCTTAGTGGAAAGTACGTCATGTACTTTTTTTTTTCATAAAAATTTTTTTTTACTCTCTATTCAAAATTTATAACATTTTTATGCCCTGTAAATAAATGAAAATTTTATTGTATTTATAACTATTTTAGTTTTATTTCTCATTATTTTTCTAATTTTTCGGTTTCTGATTACACTTTAGTTAATAAATCTTCCGCCTCATATATAATATATAGATTACTCAAATTATTAAATGTATATAAAATATATATATATAAATTATATGGTATTTGTATTTTATGTATATATAATATTGTATCATATATATAATATATTTTATGTATATATAGTGTATATATTTTAACTCAGATTTTATAATGTATTTTATGCATATATATATTGTATGATATATGGAAATAAAGTATGGTGAAATAATAATAAGATTAGAGTCGTAGATCATGTATAAGGTAGTTTTTTTAATGAGAAAATTGAGAGTAATTGATGCAATTAAAAACTATAATATTAATAGGAAAGTTGCAAATATTGTGGATGGTAACATTTCTAAAAACGTATTTTTGAAAAATATGATATGCTAAGGAAATGTTTTTGATAATTTTTGAATTGTGATGTAAAAATATTATTATATGTAGAAAAAATATCAATTGTGTCCAATTCCCATGTTCTTACGGTGAAGCTTAGTCTGAGCTCAATTCCTAAGTCTATGTTTGGGAGAAGAAAAAATAAGGAGAAAAGAAAAATACAGAGGTAAAATAAAAAAATATAGTTGCTTTACTTTGTTTGTGAACGAAAGAAAATAAGAAGGGAAGGAAAATTAATTTTTATTTTCCACCCTCAAATTTTTGGATGGATAAAAAATATTGGAGAAGGAAAATAAGAAGGTAAAATAAATATGTATTTTTATTTTATCTTATTTGGAAATAGAAGAAAAATAAAGGGAAAATGTAAAATAATTTTTATTTTATATTCTTTATTTTTTTTCCAAACGGAAAGAAAATACGAAAGATTGAGCAAAAAAATATAATTATTACTAATAAAATTACTTTTGTTATCCTTAATTACTACAGTAAATTACTTAATATATTATAAAATAAAAAATATAAATATGTAATATTATAACTTTTTTTTTCTTCTCTTATTAAATTATCCATATCTTCTTTCATTTACCTTATTATTTTATTTATATTGCTTCAGTTTAAATGTAATGAAAAAAATAAAGAAAAAATAAATTGATTTTCTTTCCATATTTTTTATTCTAAAGGGAAAATTCCAAGAGATAAGTACATAAACACAACCATATTTCTTTTTATATGCCCGCATTGAAACTGTTCCAAAATAAAGACTTCCACTGTTCCATTTTGCAGAATATGCTTATGAAAGTGGTGCGAAGTTTTTTTTCACAGGCGTCCACAATTATTTGTGAAAAGCGAATACAAATCTACTTATTTTTTACAATGTTTAAAAGTCATTCTTAATCCAAAAAACGTAAGCCCTGTATTTTTTCAAGTTCCAAAATAATGAATAGAGAAAGAAAAATAAAAAGAGAAAATAAATTTATTTTCATTCTTTATTTTCTCTCCCTTCAATGGAAAGCTGCCAAACATGGTGTAACAGAACTTTGTATTCCGGTGGGCCTGTCACTTCCCAATTATTGAAATAAAAAAAGAATTTTTACGGTTTGCTAACAATTTTTTATCTTTTTATTTCTACCGGAATTTTTTCAATTCTACTAATCGCGATTCTTCTACTCATATTCAACTACAAATAACACCAGCTGTAGCTATCAATCCACTAACAGTATTTGCGATATCAATCTTATTCCATAGAAAGCAATAGCTAATCTCGAGTTCATTGCTAAGTGGATGATCTCTGCTAGGTACTTGCACGAATATATTTAGGTATGTGGGAGTGGATGGAAATCCGTTGTGGATGCAAACTTTAAAGAATTAGGGATTAAGAAGCTAAGTATCGGCGAAATACAGAGACTAGAGTGGGATGCTTTAGAGACCAAAATTAGGCAATGGATAAGGGTAGCTAAGTGTAAGGAGGGCTATCTTGTATAGGACATCTTGTAATGGGGAGAATTGTAATGAGGGAAAAATCTTGTAATGAAAGGGCAAAATAGTATTTTCAAAATTAATTTTATTTTTGTAATTTCAAGAGGGTGATGGGTGGAATATATGTATGTTTCCTTCTGCCAAGTCCCAACATACCCCTAATGCTCTTTAGGGTGGAGTGACTAGTCATCAATTGGACTAGTTGCTCAGATCGAATACTTGACGGGCTCGTTCACCTTATGGGTTGCCCTCTTGCCCACACGAACATTATATAATGGCTTGGCCATCTTTGTAATGCTAAATTAAATATCAATGAAATACTAGCTCGATTTCTCCTCACTATGTGCCTTACTTTATACGGTTGTGCCTATTTGATATGATGTCATGTTTTTACGATCGCTTGTTGTGTTTATGAGTTATTTTGATTATGTTGTCATACCGTGCGTGCAAATGCTATTGATTATTCAGTCGTTGGCCCGAATTTAACTCATGTCCCATCTTATATATAGAATTAACAGAATAACTTTTAGCTAGCTTGCTTGAATGTGACCCAAAATGAGCGCCACACTGTCCCAAGTGTGGACCCATGACATTTGGTATCAGAGCGAAGGTGATTCGGCTCTTAAAAAAGAAAAAAAAAAGAAACAGATGGGAAAAAACTTCTATGAGTCGAATTGAGGCACTTGAAGAAAGAATGCAGTCCCTTGAGAGGGACAGGCCTAGTGAGGCCCTAATGGGTGATATTGAGGTACTCAAAGAAAGAATGGAGTCCCTTGAGAGGAACATGCCTAGTGTGGCCCAAATAGGTGAACGAGGAGTGGACCTCGAGCTCATTTTTTAACGAATTGAAACCCTTGAAAGGGAAAATGAGAATTTAAAAGCGGCAGTGGCCAATGCAAATTCGATTGTGTTTGCGGTAGCCCAATCTAAAGCTTGGAAAGCCATGGTTGTAATAGCCCGGCCCACACTATGAGAAATTGTCCGCTTTGCAGGCCCACGGCCCACTCAAGGTTTTGTCCCTTTGGAGGTTTCGCTCCAAAAGGTGCCTCCTGGTGGAGGGACGAGTCTGTCCTTATAAAGATCAGGATGACTGGACTCCTTTCCGATGTGGGATCGAGTGCCACACTCCATCTTGGCTATTGGGCATTGGGTATTACGTATCGCCGTCTCCAATCCCTCACCTCAGGCAGGCCTCCCTCTCCTCCACATAGTCCAGAGCCATCCCCGGCTCTGATACCAAATTTGTAATAGCCCGGCCCACACCACGAGAAATTGTCCGCTTTGCAGGCCCACGGCCCACTCACGATTTTGTCCCTTTGGAGGTTTCGCTCCAAAGGCGCCTCATGGTGGAAGGACGAGTCTGTCCTTATAAGAATCAGGACGGCTGGACTCCTTTCCGATGTGGGATCGAGTGCCACACTCCATCTTGGCTATTGGGCATTGGGCGTTACGTATCGCCGTCCCCAATAGCCAAGAGGGAGTGTGGCTGTAACAGCCCGGCCCACACCATGAGAAATTGTCCCGCTTTGCAGGCCCACGGCCCACTCACGGTTTTGTCCCTTTGGAGGTTTTGCTCCAAAAAGCACCTCATGGTGGAAGGACGAGTCTGTCCTTATAAGGATCAGGACAGCTGGACTCCTTTCCAATGTGGGATCGAGTGCCACACTCTATCTTGGCTATTGGGCATTGGGAGTTACGTATCGTTGTCCCCAATCCCTCACCTCAGGCAGGCCTCCCTCTCCTCCACATAGTCCAGAGCCATCCTTGGCTCTGATACCAAATTTGTAACAGCCCGGCCCACACCACGAGAAATTGTTCGCTTTGCAAGCCGAAGCCCACTCACGGTTTTGCCCAATTGGAGGTTTCGCTCCAAAAGGCGTCTCATGGTGGAAGGACGAGTCTGTCTTTATAAGGATCAGGACGGCTGGACTCCTTTCCGATCTGCCTGAGGTGAGGGATTGGGGACGGCGATACGTAACGCCCAATGCCCAATAGCCAAAAGAGAGTATGGCATTCGATCCCATATGGGAAAGGAGTCCAGTCGTCCTGATCCTTATAAGTGCAGTTCCAGCCTTATCCCGT
>CATIWF010222891.1:0-23317 GCA_949630135.1 Balakata baccata
CAATTTCACTCTTTAACACTGATCAATTCCTCAAATGAACACCGCCAATCTCCACCTTAAACCGCTTCCAACTAACCTCCTTTCCACCATAAATCCCTTCCAATTTCGTCAATTCCGCCTCTACAGACGGCGTCGTATTAAACGAGTTGCCCCCAGACATCTCACCGTTGCCAGTCAACTACTGGATCCCTTCCATAGCTTTCTCTCGCAATTCCCTTCCTCGTATTCCCTCGATTTTCTAGCTCCTGCTCTTGGCCTCGCCTCCGGTTTAACGCTTTATCTTTCACAGTTTAAGTCCCGTAAACTTTTTAGTATTTCAGATATTGGTGAATGGATTCTGTTCACTAGTCCTTCTCCGTTTAACCGCTTTGTGTTTCTGCGTTGCACTTCAATATCTTTTGAAGGGAGCGAGCTGCTGGAGGATGTGAACGAGAGGTTGGTGGAAGAGGATAGGCATTTTGTGCGGCTCAACAGTGGGAGGATTCAGGCGAGAGAGAGTGGCTTTGGTGGATTGGATGAGAAATTGGTATACCAGAGAATCTGTGTGAATACTGACGATGGTGGTGTTATTTCGCTTGATTGGCCGGCGAATTTGGACTTGACAGAGGAGCATGGATTGGATACTACTCTGTTGCTTGTGCCGGGGACGGCTGAGGGGAGCATGGGTGAAAACGTTCGGTCGTTTGTGTGTGAGGCACTTAAACGCGGATATTTCCCTATTGTTATGAATCCAAGAGGATGTGCCAGATCACCACTAACTACTGCGCGGTATATGATACTTTCTCCTTGTTATGTTCTGCTACGCTATGCAATTTTACCTGTGTATTTTTTAATGTATAGCTTGTTGTTCTAGTTATCTGTATGATTTCAGCTTGATACTATTTTTTTGCTTAGCTTATTTTACTGTTCAGTCCTAAACTAGTTTGGGTTGGCACTTGATCGCATAAAGGTTTTTGTCTATTCGTCTAGATTTAGGTTAAGCACTCTATTAGCTGCTTTTACGTAGAAAAATATGATGGAAAAAATGCATTGAACTAGAATTGTAAAACCTAGAAGCACACTGAATATGAGCTTTTTGTTCTTGAAGGGACATTGGAGTGCACATTTTATGACTTTGATCATTATTTATTTTCTGAAGAGCTCATTATTGAGTACTATTTGAATCTTGGATTGTCATATCGATCAACAATTGGCTGGTTGAAGATTTAGGACCATATTTATATCCACATCCTGCATCAGGGATCTTGCTAGTAAGGAGGATCAGCATTTAGGTAAGTACTATTATGATGATATGGAGGGACGTCCACATAAGAACAATATATACAGTAAGTTATTGGATGAGTAGATTATCTATGCTTAGATTGTTTTGGGTTTCTACTGCAAGAAGATGTTGGTAGTAGGGCTTCTTAACTATTTCATTTATGTAGGTTATTTACAGCTGCTGACAGCGATGATATCTGCACAGCTGTACAATTCATCAATAAGGCAAGGCCATGGACATCGCTGATGGGCATTGGCTGGGGATTTGGTGCGAACATGCTGACTAAATATCTGGCAGAAGTTGGAGAGAGATCATCGCTTACAGCTGCTGCATGCATTAATAATCCATTTGATTTAGAAGAGGCCACAAGGTGCTCTCCATTTTGCACTGCTTTGGATCACAAACTCATTGGTGGACTGATAGATATCCTGCGATGTAATAAGGTTGATAGTTCTTCGAATCTTTATTGATTTAAAATTTTATATCTCTGATTGTAAGAAGAGCATGCTTTGTAATTTTGGAGATATATGATTCGTGATATGGCACATTACTTGTTACAGCTGTTCAATTTGCATTTATCAATTTATGGTAGTTTAGTAAGTAAACGTAATACCTGATGAACTTTGTAGGAGCTATTTCAAGGAAGAGCAAAAGGCTTTAATGTGGAAAAGGCTCTAATGGCAAAATCTGTTCGTGATTTTGAAGAAGCACTATCGATGATATCTTATGGTTATGAGGAAGTAGAAGACTTTTATTCAAAATCTAGCACACGAGGTGTGGTTGGGAATGTGAAGATTCCTGTTCTCTTTATTCAGGTACATATTTTTGAATTTTTAATACTTTGTTGCTTTGAATTCTGCATGTGATCAATCTTTTACTATATGTTTAAACTTCTGATCTCTTTTTTCTCTCAAAATTTCAGAATGATGATGGGACAGTGCCGTTATTTTCCACCCCACGTAGTTTGATTGCAGAAAATCCATTTACAAGTCTCCTTTTATGCTCCTGTGCGCCGCCTAGTAATATTGCTACTGGCAGAGTTGCTGTCTCATGGTGCCAGAATCTTACAATTGAGGTGCCAAGTTTTAGAACTACAAATGAAATTGATCATTATGTATCTTTCAGCTATAGTTATTTGAACTGATACACATTAAGCTTGTGCATATTTTAAAGAAGTCATGCTGAGGATTCTCTTAACACTAAAATTCCTTGTATCGAGTTTATAACTTTAACTGAATGTTTAAGATGTGATGAGCATTTTGAGTTCCTTTTAGCTGTAAATTATAATGTTCTTAATTTGTGCAACATCTGAATGAGTACATATGTATATGTGCTTAATATCTTTTTCGTGGATTGTTAGTTGGGCTGAAATGTCTTGAATTGGTCAATTAGAATGCTGAAGTAAAATTTTCCACTTCTTTGGTTGAAGAATTTATTGGAATTCTACTTAGCAACTTGAAAGGATATGCTGACTAGATTGCATGTGGTGCTTGCAGTGGCTCTCAGCTGTGGAGCTTGGGCTTTTGAAGGGTCGTCATCCTCTTCTTAAAGATGTAGATGTTACCTTCAATCCTTCAAAAGGTTTAACTCTAGTGGATGGCAGAACTGCTAAACGTGTGAAGGTTAATGAGTTTGATCTTACTTTGACTGATGCTAATGGCTACACTGTAGATCCTCTAAAAGGAGTGCTTAAAGATAACAGCAATGCTTTGCAGGAAGTGGAGAATGGTTCATTACAGCAGTCTGGCTCTGTTGATCCGGAATTGCTCAAAGAGGAGGTGGGTGTTCCTATAATTGCTGAAACTGGTCAAGTGTTACAGACAGCACAAGTGGTCATGAATATGCTTGATGTTACCATGCCTGGTATTCTGGAAGAAGAAAAGAAGAAGAAGGTAATATTAACAATTGCAATTTTTCATTATAATTATGCCATCTTTAATGCTGTTTTTTAGAGCACTAATTTCACTGGTCATCCTTTTCATCTCTATATCTCGATGAGTAGTGTTGTGAATATGAGAAGATTTGGCGGAAGCATGGTGGGCCCATAACCCACAGGTCCCAGGTTCGGAATTTAGCTCTGATACCATGTAAACAACAAAGGGTTTGGAGTATTTTGATACATTGTATTGATAGAGAATGGACAATATATATACAGCCCTAAGCATTACAAGAGGAAACAAATCAACCTAATTAAACTAATTACATAATTGGAATATTTACAGAACATTTATAGCTAGCTAATTAGGAACAATATCTTCTCATATTCACAAGTAGTAGAAATGCTAATGTGCTTGTGGAAGGCGACGATTATTTTCTATTTCTTTTACATTCTATGTCAATTAAGGACTTAGTTTGCGCGCTTTTTGTGTCCTAAAAGTTTGCTGTAAATTGGATGAGGGTATCTTATTTTTGTAATGAAATCATTTTTGTTACTGCCATCATATCTTTCTATATTGTAGGCAATAATATCCTTGTGGAAAATTTATAAACCTTAGGGTATTCTTCTTTTTTTTTTTTTTTAATTTTATTATCTATGAGATTGTGATGCGACTATATATTGTAAGATGGCTCACTGTTCGACATGCGAAGTTTATGCCCACTCATAATAAAGATTTGAGCTGCTTATGTTTATTAGGAAGAAAATAAGTAACAAAAAACTGGTGACCAGCTTAGCTACATATGACTATAGTTGATAGTATTTTATAGGAGAAGTGTTGCCGTAAATCCATGCACTAGCTATTTGATTGTGTATGTAACATCTTCACAATCTATTAAATATATATATATGTATGTATATTGGCAAATGTTGTCAGGAGCTGTTAGTAATGTTAATTTTTTTAGGTTACCTTCGTAAAGCACCTTAATTTAATTCCTATGTGTGAGTCACCCAGTGTTTATGTTCAGGTGTTGACTGCTGTGGGTCAAGGAGAGACACTTATGAAAGCTTTGCAAGATGCTGTACCAGAAGATGTTCGTGGAAAGCTCACAAGTGCAGTATCTGGAATTCTTCATGCCCAACATGCAAATTTAAAACTCAATGGACTTCTTGACATTAGTAAATTTCCTGCTGTGCCATCAGGTATTAGGTCAAAAATCCAGGAAGGAACACCGAATGCTGAAAGTACACTTAAAGATCCCCATTCCTCAGCTGAGATGAAAAAGGCTGATGATTTCACTGATGGCAGCAATAACAATCAGCTTGTGTCAGACAAGGCCATTGTCGAGCAGGAAATAGATTCTTCAGAAAATTCATATAAATCTAGTGATTTAGGTCAGTCTCAAAAACTGAGCAGTCAACAAAGTGATACTTTTGGTTCTGATACCAATGGCACTCATGGTTTAGGTAATAATATTGAAAGTGAAGAGCTCACCAAAGAAAAAGCTGATCTACTTTCTGAAGGTGATGAAAAGGGATTAGAAACCAGTGCTAAGTCAAATGTTACCATGCATACGGAAAAATTAGGTGGCCCTGAGGGAGCATTAGTAGATGAGCACAAAGTCGACAAGGATGGTGGAACACCTCAGCTAGAAATGAATAGGGAGAGTAATAACCATAAAACTGAAGAGAAAAACACAAGTTTATCAGCTGATCAAAGTAAGAAAGAATTGGGTGATATAGCTGAAGAAGCACCTTCAGTTGCAGAGTCCTCCGTTGACGCCCAACCAGTGGAAAGGGAGGGCAATGATAATCATGAGAGGGATAACAGAACAGTAAAGCCAGTGCCAGATCAAAATAAACCTAGCACATCTGATTCTGACCCCCCTACATTCAGTGTTGCTCAGGCATTGGATGCCTTGACAGGAATGGATGATTCTACCCAAGTGGCCGTTAATAGTGTATTTGGTGTCATAGAAGAGATGATTACTCAGTTGGAAGAGGAAAATGACCATGAAAATAAAACCCAGTATCGAGATGATAATGACGATGAGAAAAATGGTACTCCATCTGAGAAAGAACCAACTGCTGGCGAGCACTTACTAGAATTGAATTCTAAGAATGACGTGGGCATGCAGTCTGAAAATTTACAGGAACCTCCAGTGGATGAGCATGTAATAAATGGCGCCAACTCACAGAATGTTGTGACCACTGGATTGGTAGAGAAAGAACCTGCTAAGAATTCCATTTTGTATGGTGAGAATGTTACTTGTGATTCTCAGAGAGCCACTTCCAGTAGCTATAAATATGAGGAAGGGATAAAGAAGAATGAAGTAACTGGTGGAAAATATGAGGCTGGTTATGCTGATAGACATGCAAATAGCATTCCATTGTACATAACTGCAAATCCATATCGAGATTATTTGCAGAATGAATACCTCCACAGTTATCTTCTCTCAAAGATGCCAAAGAGCAAACCACTTGATTTAGATACGACTACTGCTCTATTGTTTGATTACTACCCAGAGGATGGTCAATGGAAGCTCCTGGAGCAACCAGGAATTGTTGGAGATTCTATACATGATATTGCAGCCCATAGTGGTGTGGGCATAAATGGTCAGATTCATTCCCCTGTAAAGATGAATGATTCAGACAATTTTATAGAACCATCTTATGTAGTTCTAGATACTGAAAATCAACAGGAATCTTTTGGAGAACACAGGACAGTGGAAAATCTTCATGAAAATGTTGAAAATGATAATAATAGATTAGAGGTTATGAAGTTTGTCAAAAATATTATATTTCATACATTGAGGGTTGAAATTGATCGCAAGCTAAGTGAAGATGACATGAAAGAAATTAAATCCCATCTTGCCAGTGATCTTGTGCAAGTGGCAAATGCTGTATCTTGGGCCATTGGACATGATAATGATACATTATGCTTGCTAGTTGAAGACTTTAGTGTTGACAATTCTGCTAAAAAGGTTGGTACTATTCAAGGCGAGTGCATAGTAAGAGCCATTTCTTCTGCTGTTCTCAGCACAAGTTATCTAAGAAGAGTGTTGCCAGTTGGCGTTGTTATAGGCTCTAGCTTAGCTGCTCTGAGAAAATATTTTGATGTAGTTACTGGGCATGGCCTCACATTTAATGACCAAACAAAAATATGTGGGGAAGAATATGTAGATAAGTCCTGCATGGAGGGTGAAGAAGATCTTGATAAGTCTAGTATGAAGAAGGGTGACCACAAGCTTACTGTCAGAACCAATCAAACTGCCAGTATAAATAGTACAAGAAGTAGAGAGGTAGAAGAAGCTGAAATGAAAAATAGCAATGATGGAGTCATGGTTGGTTCTGTTACATCTGCCCTTGGAGCATCTGCTTTGCTGGCGCAGCAACAGGTACTAATACATATATTTAGATACTTTGTATAATTTTCTTGAGCTACATTTAAGCTACCTCTTTGTAATTCTAAAATGGAATCTCATGCAAGAGTGATACTCACCATCTCCTTTTTAAGATGTATGTCTTTGTTCATCTCTGTTGCTCTTCTCTGCTGCTTGAAATTTTCCTCCAGGGTTTTCTTCATGTGCATGTAAGTTTGACCATCTAGTCAGCTCATGTGCATGGATTTGTTAATCACAAGCAAATAGATGAATAAATCCTCAATGCACAATACATATCCACTGTTAAAATTTTGTTGTGTGTTTGTTAGTGGCTATAATTTAGTCACATGCACATCTCTCTAATTATACAAAAGTCAAAACATGTGATAATATTACACTGAAATGATAAAATTTTAATGTTTAATATATATATATATATGGGACCAGGTCTGTTTAAAAAGCATTGACTTTTTCAATTTCGACAATTTACTTACAAATTTATGTGCTTCTGTCTATGATTGCACATGTTTATTCACTGCCCCAATTAACCAATGGGTTGCATGAACTTCCTCGCACCATGGAGGTGCCTTTAGCCATGCTTGTTAATTATTCATCATTTCTTTTTTTTTTTTCCTGGTTTTCTTTCGGATATGTCTGTGCTTCTTGTTCTTATTAGTGCATATAACTGTGAAGGATCCAAACCAAGACAAAGAAACAATAGAAGGTTCATCAAATACTTTCAAAGAGAACAATCATGAGAAGACAGTTGACAAGGTTGACGAGACAGTTTCTGACAAAACCCAGAATAATGTGGTTGCAAGCCTTGCTGAGAAAGCAATGTCAGTTGCTGGTCCGGTGGTCCCTACAAAGGAAGATGGTGAAGTGGATCAAGAAAGGTATAAAATATATCTGTATATATTTTTAACATATATGAACCTGCTTGGCATATATTTCGTATACATAAAAGATGTATTTGCCTTCCCATATCAACAGGCTGGTTGCGATGTTAGCAGACTTGGGACAAAAGGGTGGCTTGCTGAGGCTGGTTGGTAAAGTTGCTTTACTTTGGGGTGGCATACGTGGTGCTGTAAGTCTGACTGACAGGCTTATCTCATTTCTGCGTATGGCCGAGCGCCCCTTGTACCAGAGGTAAGCTAATCTCCTGAGTGTTTTTGTCCATGAACCTTCACCCTCCCATTTTTCCTTCATTTTTTTTTTTGGCCTTCATCCTGCCTTTTGTTTGTCAATATGATTAGTTTGATAATTAAGTGTGAGAGGTTAGACAATGTGAAGTGAAGCTTATCTGGAAAGCTAGGCAAAATACATGATCTATCTATAGAAGAGGAAATAATTGGCAGAAATTTTGTTGGTGGTCATTGGAATGGCTCAATGGCAAGCTTTAATTCATCATTAAGCTAGCCATCCCACTGTCTATGAATAGTTTTCTCTAGTTCTCAGGTTATTTGAGTTTACGTGCATGCTGATTTTTTTCTCAGGTTATTACCGTCAGATGATTTACTGTTGACAATTTCTTGGACCTTTATATTTTTTTCTTGACATTTTTGAATCATAGCATAGCTGGCCTCTCTTAATTTTTTGTTCATCTTGAGCATATTGTTAATCTAATTGAGAATCACTCCAATGATAATATAAGGAAACTTGAAAGAGCTTTGTAGCATACCATTTTATATTCTCATTAACTTTTTCTTTTTCTGTATGGAAGTTTAATAACCTTTTCAACACATGTAACTTTGATTATGTTTCATATGTTGCAGTTTGTGATCCTATAATTGTGTTCAGAACATAGAGTCAAGAATCACACATGTAAACATGATTTATTTTTATCATCTGGATTAGGGACAGTATGGTTTTAATTGTTTTAGCTAAAGAAGGAAGTTGTAGAAAGGAGCTGAGATTATTTTCAAGATTTTTTTTCCCTGCTCTGATGCTTGAAAAGCCAATGTTGTTACAAGCTTCATAAGTCTGTTTCCTTTACCACACCAGTTAGTATTTAAAATATTTGCATTTGCTGAATCTCTTTCCGCTGTTGTTTCTTCCATAAGGATTATTGGGTTTTCAAGTATGGTGCTCGTTTTATGGTCACCGATCGTTGTTCCATTCATCCCAACACTTGTGCAGAGCTGGACAACAAATAATCCTTCAAGATTTGCTCAGCTTGTTAGCATTGTTGGACTTTATACAGCTGTTATGATACTTGTGATGCTGTGGGGCAGAAGAATTCGTGGATATGAAGATCCATTAGAGGAATATGGATTGGATTTAATAAAATTGTCCAAGGTATGGTTGTAAGCTTAGTTGCATAGTTTTATACTTCGAAATGAGCTTAAGACCGATATTTGATTTTGTCAGCATGGAAAATTCTGCCTTGGAATGCATAGAAACTTTGATTATAGTCAGTGCGTTGATGTACTTTGATTGCGGATTTCTCTTAATTTATTCTCTTGATTGCATATTTGTCTTAATTTATTCTCTCCTTGGTCGAGTCTAAAAAATGGATGATATTTTGTGGTGCCATTTAGATTAAACAAAACATAATATAATGTTGCTCTCACTGCTTGCAGATTCAAAATCTTTTTATCAGCTTGATTGGAGGAGCCATGCTTGTTTTATCAATACAATCTATAAATGCTTCATTGGGATTTGTGAGTTTCTCTTGGCCATCGAGAATTACAATATCTTCTTTAGATGGCATGGCAAATATCAAAGCATGTTGGCAAGTTATTATACTGGCTGGTCGAGGAATCATAACAGCGGTAGGTGTTGTGCTTGTTGAAGAACTGCTTTTTAGGGCATGGTTGCCTGAAGAAATTGCCACTGATCTTGGTTATCATCAAGGAATTATCATTTCGGGACTAGTATTTTCACTTGCACAGAGGTAATTTGCTCATTTACTATGTCGTAACTTGTAACATCACAAAGCCTCTTTCTAGTGCAGTTTCGTTTTCTTTTGTTTGTTTGCTGGATATTGTGGAGGCGTTTTCTTTAATTCCTCTTCCGTTGCTTTCCACTTTTTCTTCACATCGTTTTGGTTAATGAAAATATTACCATACTGCTAATTTGGTCCTAAATTATGGCAACTGCAGCAGATGAGTTTGTGTTTCTCTTTAGTTGTTACTGACAGTTGGTTATAATACAATGCTCGTTTTATCATTTGTTTTTCAGGTCCTTATGGGCAGTACCGGGGCTTTGGCTTTTATCATTGGCTCTCGCAGGGTTTCGACAAAGAAGTCAAGGCAGCCTTTCCATACCAATTGGGTTGCGTGCAGGGATCATGGCTTCGAGTTTTATTTTGCAATCAGGGGGCTTTTTGACCTATAAACTTCATTACCCTCTTTGGATAACTGGGACTCATTCATTTCAACCCTTCAGTGGAGTAGTTGGTCTTGCATTCTCTTCAATATTGGCAATAATTCTATACCCAAGGGAGCCTTTACAAAAAAAATAAGAAATGAAATAGGACCATTAGGGATTAAGCAAAGAAATTGTTACTTAACAGTGTGGCTTTAGGGTGATGCAGTTAGCATGGCTCGGTAGCTGTGTTAATATGCACTCTTGAGCTTGCTATTATTAGAATATTGTGTCGTAGAAAAAGAAAAAAAAAAAAAAAAAGAAAACGCGTGTAGAGAAATTGAGAAAGACTTGCTGGCATGTAAAGTAATTAATTACACAAAAATAAGCAGGATCGGAAATAAGCAGAAAGCAAAGTCTTGGTGTATATCGGTAGCATAGGGTAGATTCTTGGTATACAGTTGGTATAAATCCCAAAGGTAGAGAATAGAGCAATTTCGCAATTAGGGAAGGAGGATTGTGTGTATATGTTTTTAAATTCTTTCACCACATAAAAATATACAAGCATTTTGATTTATTTATGTGCCTACAGAGGGAGCCTTTAATTGTAACCTATTAAATTTATATACTTTTTCGTTATAAATTGAAATTTAATAGCCAAAATGTTATAAATATCAAAGTTCAAGGGTTACAGATGTAATTAAGTTAGTAGATACAATATCTTGGCAATTTGTTATAATATGAAAATTGACAGTTGTGTGTATTCTGTGAGTGAATATGTTTATTTCGATTAGCAAAAGCATTCACCCTAAAATCAATTATTGATTATGTGTGTAAAGGTATGCTGATTTTTGCTGCAAAAGCTGAATAGAAATCTCAATAATACTACAGAGAGTTTTGAATTGTTGAGAAGCTAGCAAGAGATAAGATGGCAAAGTAGGGGGCTCATTGAACTCATCTTCACAGTTCTTAGCATCAGAACCTGCATCCTTTGCGGCTTTACTCGCATCAGAAAAATCACCTGATTTAAATGATATGCCAGCTTTCAACAGAGAATCCATGGCAGAGCTGAAATCAACTGAACATGCTGTGTATCTTTTCCTCAGTTCTGGATCAGATGTTTGTTCGATTTGCGATTCAAACGCGCCATAATTATCTTGAGATGCATTGTGAGCCAAATCGATTACAATTTGGGTAAGATCATGAAGATCAACGGTGGTTGTTTCAGGAATTGAATGTAGAAATTGGAAGCAGTAGGATTTATCATCGCTGTTTGAGCACATTTTATTCACAATTTCTTCTGTCACCTTTGGACTCATCTTAGCAGATGAAGGGATGATTGCAAGAAATGCTACTGAAAGAGAGATGAGCAAGCTCAAACTGTGAGATGATAGAGCCATTTCCTTTTGTCTTTTTTGCATCATTAGATTTCACATATATTAGGTTATATAGAAATCGTGTTGGTTATTCTTAATGGAATTCTAATTTTCCTGACTGATTGAAAATGGAGATTTTCATCACAGACATATATGAAATCAATTTCTTTTCAGATTTGGTTGGAAAATGTTTACCATTCATTCATTACTTTTGAATCTTGACTACTGCTTAACGTTGTGCTCGTACCCTCTTTTGGCATTAAATCATGCATGATTTTTTTTCCTTTTTTGGAGTGTTACTTGAAAAGAATGAAATTATCTACACAGCCAAAATGCAATCATGCAGCTTCAAATTTAAAATAAATGTTCAGAAGCTAAAAAATAATATACTTAGTATCCCGAGAGATGTCAAATGAGATGAGATGGTATTGGGTCTTTTCCTCCTCAATTACAATTCTCAAGTTTATATCCCGGAACTCCTTCAAAACTTTAAAGGGAATATTTTTATTCTTTAATAGGCGTACCCGACATAAACGGGATCTTTAACTATATATATACAGATTTTCAACGCGACTATGTTAAAGCCCTTTCGAAAATTTTACGTCCTATAGGTTCTTATGAAATTCTGTTGAATATGGAAGATAAGAGAACGAGGAAGAAGGTGAAGAAAGCTGAAATGGAAAGAAAAGGTGGAAATATCAAATTCAAGGAAATTTTACAAAAGTAACAAAAAAAAAAAAAAACAGAAGATAATTACAAAATTATCGTCTTTCAAAATTTTTTTCAAAAATACAGAGTGTTTGAAAGTTTACCCAAGATATCTCGATTTTTATCCAAAATTTATCATAAAATTAAGAAAAATTGAATTTATAAAAGATTTTTTAAAGATTTACTTAAATTATACCCAATATTTACTAAACAAAATAATAAAAGTTGAATT
Organism: Balakata baccata; assembly: GCA_949630135.1. Classification (NCBI taxonomy): domain Eukaryota; kingdom Viridiplantae; phylum Streptophyta; class Magnoliopsida; order Malpighiales; family Euphorbiaceae; genus Balakata; species Balakata baccata. Next base: position 12,146 of record CATIWF010222891.1, read on the forward strand.
TACACAAGGTTACCTCAAAGATTTATCAAAATTTATCCAATAATTACTCAAGATTTATCCAAAATTTACCCAAATTTACCAAAGTTTAACACAAATTAATTATAATTGAAGTTACAAAATATTTATCAAATATTTACTTAAAATTTACTCAAGTTATACTCAAGATTTACTTAATATTTATCAGAAAATTAATGAAAATTAAAGTTTTATAAGGTTTACTCAATATTTACCTAAGAATTTGCTAAAGTTTATCCGAAATTTACTTAAAATTTTCCAACAACAAAATTAATCGAAATTGAAATTACATAAAATTTACCCAATTTTTATCTAAAATTTACTTAAAATTTATTCTACATCAAGTCAACATCTTAACTAAAAATTTACTCAAGGTTTACCAAAATAAATAACCTTAATTAAATTAATTAAATACAAGTTTACATTATTATTTTTTTACAATTAAGGTTTGTCTAAAGTTTACTTTGGTAACTAAGTTAATTAAATTCAATTTTACATATTTTTTTACTAATTAAATTAATTAAACAATGATTAAAAATAAATAAATACATACATAAAGATAAATGGTAGCAATGCAAGTTAATAAAATTATTAATCTATGTTTAAAATATAAAAAATAACAATTTTCTGTCTTAATTAAATGAAAAATATGTTAAATATACAATAAAATCTAACATTTTAAAAAAACGGATAAAAATAAAAATGCAAAAAATAAGACTAAAAAATAAAATTTTTATTGGTATAATTAAAAAAAAAATTTCCATGGTCGGTAGAACATGTAAATTTCCCATTCCAGAAAGAAAAGGAATGAAAGGCTGGAAGCCCAAAACTATCGAAGGCCCAAAAAATTAAAAATAAAAGACTTTTACAAAAATAGAAAAAAAATGCTTAAATATTTATTAAAATACCGGCCCTTAATTTTTTTTCAAAAATGAAAAAAGTGCTTCAAACATACCAAATGCACTAAAAATGTTACAAAAATATTGATATTTATAGTTTAACAGAGATTTGTCAAAAGTTTACCAAAAGTTAATGAAACTTTAAATTACAAAAGATTTATTCAAAATTTACCTAACATTTAACTAAGATTTATACAAGGTTTAACAGATATTTATCTAAAATTTATCAGAAAATTAATAAAATTTGAAATTACCCAAGTTTTACTAAATGTTTAATCAAAGTTTACAAAAAATTTACCACAAGTTTACCAAATGTTTATAAAAAAATTAATGAAATTTAAAGTTATATAAGATTTATCTAATATTTACCTCTTTAATCGAGATTTACACAAGGTTTAAACGATATTTGCCTAAAATTAACCAGAAAATTTTAAAAATTGAAATTACCCAAGTTTTACTGAATGTTTAATCAAGGTTTAACAAAAGTTTACCAAAAGATTAGTAAAACTTGAAGTTACACAAAATTTATCCAAAATTTAATCAAGATTTATATAAAGTTTAACTGATATTTACCTAAAGTTTACTAGAAAATTAATAAAAGTTGAAATTATTCAAATTTTACTAAATGTTTAATCAAGGCTTACTAAATATTTACCAAAAAATTAATGAAATTTAAAATTACACAAATTTTACCTAATATTTAAAAAAAATTTATACAAGGTTTAACCAATATTTACTTAAAATTTATCAGAAAATTAATAAAATTTGAAATTACCCAAGTTTTACTGAATATTTAATCATGGTTTAGAAAAAGTTTATTAAAGATTTATAAAAGTGTAGACAAAAGTTCACCAAAGTAAATGATCTTAATTAAGTTAACCAAATATAAATTTATATATTTTCTTTGCTAATTAAAACTTAGTCAAACTTTACTTTGATAATTAAGTTAATTAAATATAAATTTATATATTTTTTAATAATTAAAAATAAATAAATACGTGTGTAAATATTTTTCTAATATATTTTTATGGATCTATCTTATCTCCATAGTGGCTCATTCCAGAATTAAATAAAATGAGCCTCTTTAACTCAGCGGTAGAGTAACGCCATGGTAAAGCATAATTCATTGGTTCAAATCCAATAAGGGGCTTTTGATTTTTTTCATAAAACGAGCGGAAGTATTCTTATTTGAAGAGGGACTAAAAGTTGATATTTATAATAACAAAAGTAAGAAATTTTAGAATTCTAGTTAATTCTCAAATAAAAAATTGTTAAAAACTAACATTATAATGCTTTCTTTTCATTATAATGTTTTATTTTATAATATATCTTTATTTCTATTAGAATATATCTATTAGAGTGGTTATACAAGTTAATAAAATTCTTAATTTACGTTTAAAAAATAGAAAAATGTCATTTTCTTTTTCGGTTGAATACAACATTAATGCTAAAAATACACACGGTTGAAAAAAAGAAGTAAAAAATCAATAAAATAGAAAGTTTAGAAACGAAAACACGGGATTCTCATCGGTAATTTAGAAAAAAAAACTTTCGAAATGCTGCTGTCCGTGAAATTTCCTCAAAAAAAGAAAAAATTCTATTGCTAAAACAAGAAAAAACAAAGTGAAACTTGAATAACCAAACTCTAAATCGAATTAAATTCTTAATTCATACAATTGAATTTACAGTTTGCAATTCCTGGAGGCGGAAACGGAGGAGAAAGTAGTGAAGCATACAGAAAGGTAGAGAGGGGTAGTTCTTGTAGTGGCGAAATTCAGATTCAAGAGTTTTAGCCCCAATTACATATGCATTTGTGAATTATGCATAACAAGCTAACGGATTCCGATTTTATAATTTCTTGTTTAGTTGGTGGGATTTTTAATTGAAGATATAGAATGACAAGTGTTTGTGTGCCAAAGTAAATGGGGAATAGAATTGCAGAAGAAAGCAATAAATGGATTGGGCATATGATCAAAAAGACACAACCTTTACTGAAATTGAAGTGGCTCAACAGCCGATGTTCAAACGATGCCGCAAAAAGTAATAGAAAAAAAAAAAGAAAGGAAAAAAAGAAGGGAAAATCAAGAAATGAAGCAATGGAAAGCCCCAGTCCAATCACAATTGTGAAATGGCCATTATTCTTCACAACTTCCAAAACTTTCCACCTTAACCTCTAGAATTCACAACACCCCAGATTTGAACCAGCCAGCTTCCCTTCATACACCTTCCCCTTACTCGACAGTCAGTGGAACAGATTCGGCCTGAAATTACATGACAGAAGAGTGCAATTGTTAAGCATCTTTGAGGACTGATAGTATAGAAATGCTTCACTTGAAAATGGGGGAACAGGAATAGAAGCTTACCAATTTCCTGTATTTCAAAGCATAGAACATTTCCAGGTAACGCCTACTCTCGCGACGGTCAAGCTTGGATACGTGTTTCCAGAAGCCATACACTCCAGTGAGGGTCAATAGCCTCTGAGAGTAGATTTGCCATGTATACCTGAGGTCGGAAAACAAACAAATTAGAATACTAATTAACAAATTCATCTCATCCCAGCAGAAAACATAATAATATGACTGAATGAAGTGAGCTTACTTCTCTTGGATACGTTGCATGGCTCCTAAGGAGATCTTTTCCCAGTGGTTGGGATCAGCCTTGCACTTCTCGAAGAAGTCGACAAGGAGCTCAGCGGCCTGCTCACCGTGGTAAGGATCAATGTTGAAACCAGATTTTCCATGTACAATAATCTCAGCAGGGCCACCATTGCAAGTAGCAAAGGTTGGCAATCCACAAGTCATGGCTTCAACAACAGTCAAACCAAAGGCTTCGTATAAAGCAGGCTGCACGAAAACTCCCTTTGTGTCACAAATGTATCGGTAGAGTTCACCATTCCTCACTCTGTTCATCTGGGAAGAAATCCATCTGAATTGGCCATTCAGATTATATTTCTCGATAAGACCGTGCATTTTCTTCATTTCAGCTTGTTCTTCCAGATCTTTAGACTCCTTTCTTCTATCACCACCAACTACAACAAGGTTAGCCAATTCCCGTAGCTTGGAATTCTTTCCATACCACTCCACAAGGCCACTCAAATTCTTAACTCTGTCTAGCCTAGCCATGGTGAATATAATTGGCTTGTTGCGGTCCTTAAGCACACACCTATGGAATAAAAAAGAGAAAAAAAAAACAGAAAAATTAATGAATGACAACTATCATAATTTTCTATTATCCAAACAGAAAAATTCACATAATGGCAAATGCAAGAGCGACTCACAAATGCTCTTCATTCTCAACAGCGCTGTAGAGAAGCTCCTCAATTTCTGGATGGAAAGCAGTCAACCTATGTTTCTTGTCCGTGTAGGCGAAGTATATGCTCTCATCGGCACCTGGGGAGACAATGTTGAATTTGGGATCGAAGACATCGATACCATGAACAACTCGGTAGAGACCAGGAAGGGTGAAAGCTGTGTGACTCTCATACTGACCAACAGTGTCCTTACTGAAATGGTAGAAGGAAAACACTATTACATGACAGATTCAATAGACGTTTCACAAGAATAAGAATAAAGAGAGACAGTCACCTTCCAGCAATTTCTTGGAATGTACTGGTGATGATGAAATCAGTATGATTCATTGCAATGAGATCCGCAGTAAATTGGCAGGAGAAGTGGTACTTGTCATCAAACTTCTTCCAGTAAATGTCTGATTCTGGATATTTTGTTTTCTCTAGAGCATGAGCAATGGTACACTGCAAAAGATTGAAAAAGAAAGAGATGTTTAGCAGCTGCTATAGTAAGAAAAATAACCGTGATTTTGATCACAATCCTGAAGAACAAACCTCTGTAACACCTAGTTTATGAGCTAACAAGGAAGCAACAATGTTGCCATCACTGTAGTTTCCAATGATCAGATCAGGTTTGCCCTGCAGCTCCTTGCCAATTTCAGTAGCAACATCCTGAAAAAGCAAAAGCAAACATTAAGCAACTATAATTCTAAATGCAACTTTCAAGCAATACTAACGAAATATTTTGAGTTATAACAATGTCCAACCTCAGTGTAAGTCTCTAGGTAGGGCCAGACTTCAAATCGTGAGATCCATTTGCGGACAATTCCCTTTTCAGTTCTGAATGGAATACGGAGGATATCTGAATGCTCAGTTCCAAATACTTTTTCCAGGCGCTGACCGCAAGTGGTTCCAACTGCATCAGGAAGAAGTCGAGTAATCTGCATAGAAACAGGAAGGTTGAGCAACAAGATCACAAAATGCTCTAAATAAACATAAACATTAATTAATAGAACTCATAAACAAACTCACAATGAGAATGCGGGGGGTTATATCAAGACCTTGCTGCTTAATTCGCTGAAGCATTTCAGTCTCCAGGGCACGGACTTGATCCAAGATATAGACAACCTAAAGAAAAGAGTTATGCAGACAAATTAGGTTAAAGATTCAATTGAAAGTATCAGAAAGAGGTGATGGTACGCTATGCCGGTGAACAAACCTGGCCTCCTGTATCTGGGTAACCCAAAACATTGTCTTGCGCAAAGTATCCATGAGGAGACATAATCACAACATTGAAGACCATAGGAATTCTTCCAAGGAAAGTTTCTAGGGTGCAAGGATCTGGTGCCTCAAGAAGATCCAAAAGAAGTCTAATCATCTCAAGAACACGCTCAGCAGTATCACCCCATCCTCTCTCCAGGCCGATTTCCTGGAACTTGTGCTCGAATTGAGAGTAAGGAGTATTGGCTGGCAATGCAACTAAATACTCTTCGGCCTTTCGGAGAACATATTGCAAGGAATTCAAGTTTTGAATTCTGTCATTCAACATCATGTTCTGCACAAGAAATGAAACAATGAGAAATCACATTTTCACAAGATGTATGAAAGATCTTAAAAAATTCGTTTCAGATCAAGCTTGAAAACCTCAGGATCTACATAATCAGGGTATGAAAACTGCCTAATGACAAGTACTAACATAGTACTAAAAATTAAAGAGCAAAAACACATTAATATATGGATAAATGCTAAAATTAGCTGTGTCGGTAATAATACCTTTCCCTTGTGGCAGTGGACCTTGAGAAATTCAAGCAGAGGATGCAAGCTCTCCTTATCATGGAACAATTTTGCTGAAAGGTGACGGTTAAGGAACTCAACACCATTACCAATGTACTTCGATAGGGTTGGGCGAGGGAAAGATGCATTGAATGGTTCAAAGTCCAACTCAAGAACAAAGTTGCCATTTTGGCTGTATGAGATTGAGCAACAGCATTAGGATAAAGAAAAAGCAAAAACCAAATTGAAGAATTTGAAAAACCATCAGTGCTAAAGCTCAAAATTACCTTCCTTCAACAAGTTCCTCCTTGAAATGCAGATATTCGGCGACACGCAACTCCTCAACAACAAGAGCATGCACATTCACTCTGATGTACTCCCAAACACCGGGTCTTGGGCGCACAGCAAGGGCAACCCAGGGAGGCAAAACAATTGCTTCCTGGAATTACAAAGATCAACAGACGAAATAAGCCGATGCTCCAAACTAATGATGTATATAGATCAGCTAAAGATATGACGCGAATGTGATCAAAGTTACCTGTGCAGATCTCAGAACTTCACCAAACACACCTTCCAATAGTTTCTTCCTGTTCTCTTCAGGAATTGCTTCAAACTCAGCAATGATATGGTGGTGCTGAAGAATTCCTTTTCCCTTACCTTCAATTCTGCAATTCAAATAGTCCTAGCTTAAGCAATAATCCCACAAACATCTCGACATCCCTAAATTAATTCCGCACAATGATTTCTGATTTTTTAATAGTTTCTACAAGACAATGATTCTCATCATATTTGGATTAGATACATCACTAAGAAGCAGGCTATGTTTTTTTTTTCCTTTTGCCTTAAAATATAAGCAAGATCTCCATCAAAGTCCATGCATGCCACTCGGTACTTAAAAATTAGTGAAAAATGATAAGAGAGGATCAAGATCTTGAATAAATCACCTTGTAAGTAAGGACACAATTTCATTGCGGTTAGCTGCAAGAGTCTCATCCAAACGTTCACGGATGCTATGAACGCGGGTGATGACACGTTCAGCCATAGCTTCTGATCAGAAAATCTCACTACTGCCTTCAGGTGAAAAATAGAAGCAAATTATGAATTAAGTGATATACAAAAATCAACCCAAAAAACTTCAGAATATATAAAAAAAATTTGATCACCCCAAAAGTCAAATTCCAACAAAAATCCATTGTTCTAGAAGATTAAAAAAATTTCAAAACCTACCACCTCAACAACCACGTTAATATAATAATTGATTAGAGAGTATTTTTGAACTAAGATTACTGTCCTAAATAATGCTGCACAGAATTGTTTAAGATCTAATGGTCAGTGATCACATGACTCAACAATTTAGTAAGCATGCCCAGCAGAACCAGAACCTTGTATAGTTATCATATTTTGAGATAAGAGTTCAACATAAAAAATGGTTGTTTTTAAGACGTCTGTGGATAACAGCAAGAAGCCTGCTTTTAAAATAAATATATATTTTGAAAAAAACTAGAAGAAAAAACTGTTTTTTATTGACCAAAAGGACAGTTACCTGAAACAAGAATAAAGCAGAGAAAATAAAATAATTTTCAAAGACAAAATGAGCAGGAAGGAACCATCAAAAGAAGATATCCAGAAAATTCAAGGTGAAAATATTAGAAAATTTGACCGAATGAAAATGGATAAGAAGCTTAGACGATGAAGAAAGCAAATTTAAAGCTAAACTTCTCCACCATTTTCCAGCTGAAAAAGGACTTGACCTTTCAAAAACAGAATTTCCACGAATAAACAGTGCATAAAGGCAGAAATCAAATACCCAAAAAAAGGAAAGAACATGATAACATTATAAGCTGTTTATTTTCTTGATATAATTCCTAGCTTTCAGCAGAGATCTCATAGTCTGTTACATGTAAATTTAAATGTTGAAGGTAGTAGTAGTAGCTTGAAGTTTAGAACTCCATGATCTGCATAATTTTCCGTATGCCAGCCTAAACAGGCTAGTTAAAAGCAAGACTTTTACAACATGATCAAGAAAACTAAACTAATAGCAGATCTCCATAGCCTGGGTACAGGCAACTGAAGCAGATCACCCAGAACCCTATGAAAATATAATGAACAAAGAGAAATAAGCTAAAAAAAAAAAAAAAACAGAGAGAATAAACTAACCAAACGCAAAAAAGGGAATGGAGAAGGAAAACACAATGGAGTGGGGTGATTGAAAGAGGGGAGTTTGAGAAAATTTATAGAGAAATCTTGCAACAAGTGGGTAATTAAAAATGGTAAAAATGCAACAATTTCGAATTAAAAAATAAATGATAATTAAAAAATCCAACAGCCGGGCACGCAGTAAATCTTTCAATCATTTTGTGCTTGTCTTAACCAACGATCGTAAATTAACAAGAGGGATTTACGGAACGGGGTACTATGGTAATTTTACCAACACTTTTTTTTTTTCTTTTGCACTTAAAAGTGAATATTTGGAAAAGGAAAGATGAACTACCAAGCAGCTGCCCCCAAAAAAAAAAAAAAAAAAAAAAAAACATCAAGGAGCTACCGTTATTGCGGACCAGAGACCAGACCACCCTATATGCCTAGGGGTATTTAGTATTGCAAAAATATTTTTTGAATTTATTTATTTAGTTAATTAATTTTTTTATAAATTATTTTTTAAAATATATTTATAAAAATATATATATTTATCTATTTTTATTTAAAAATTATTTTAAAAATTTTTAAAAATATAAAATATAAAATATAATTTTTTTAAAAAAAAATATTTTATCTAAACACAATACTAAACGGATTTTAAATCCGAAGGAAGCAAGTTATCTGACAAAACAAAAGAAGAGGATTTTTCTTATTTATATATTGGGAATAATTATTCCATTATACATATAGCAAAAAAACCTTAATATCGAAATTTTTATAATTTTCAAACAAAAAAAAGGAATGTGTCAGAATCCAATTTTAGACATAAATTGAAGATCAAGTTGGCAATCAAAGGAAAGATTTTTCCCCAAGAGATATCTGTCTTAGTAGCACGGGTGCCTAGTATAAATTGCCTTCATACTTTCCGATGAACACGAGTTATACCATACATAGATTATTCACTAATTATATGGATCTTTTATGTCTTTTTATCTCATTTTAATAGATTTATTTGTTCATTTTTAGAAAATGGCTAAGGCAAAAATTATTCTATCTGAATCAAATTATATATATTACCGCTCGAAATCCATCTTAAATCTGTTTAAAAATTGAATGTTAATATATGTATACATTCCAATTCCGATTAACATTACCTATTTAATATTTGAATTCGTTTAATTACCCATTTATTATTCAAAATTTAAAACTAAAATAAAATTTAAACTAATTAAATAATTAAAATTTTTAAAATATAAAATAATTTATTATAAATTACTATAAAATCAAATAAAACAGATAAAATAAAAAATAAAATTTAATTATATATTAAAACAATTCATCAATTTATTCAAAAATAATATTAAAACAATAAAATTATGTCCCTTTTTAAAGTTTAAAAAATATACGATTTATTTTATAAAGTTTAATATAATATATTAATATTTTTTTATATTTGAAAATTCTATTATTTATCTCATAAAATTTTGATATATTATATTAGTATTTTCTACAATTTTTATTTACTGGATTAATACATTATGAGCAAAAAAAATAATATATTTTTACTATAAAAAAATAATAATATATTATATTATATTAGAGAGAGTAAATTATATATTTTTTTAATTTTAAAAAGATTTTAATAAATTTTTTTTCTATTATAAAAAGTAAAAATCTGAAAATGGTGAAGTGGCATGCCTGTCGCAGTGTGGTGGGTGTGTAGGGACACAGCTGAAGAAACAGGCATTAGGTGGGACCCATGACTGGGGTCAGTGCCATTATCTTACTCTTTCTTTACATTTAAAAATTTTATATTTCTTTTTTTTTTTTCTTATCTCTTTTTTTTTAATATTTTTTATATAATTTTATTATTAAAAAATTAAAACAGAGAATAAAATAATAAATATTGTTAGAGTATATATAATTTTTAAAATAAACTAAATAAAAAATTTGTTTTCTATTTTTATTTATTTTAAAAATTATATAAATTCTACCAATATTTTATCTCACTTTATGTTTTAATTATCTAAAAAGATGAAGACAAAAAGAAAGAGATAAAAAAATTATAAAAAATTAAGAAAAAGACATTTATGAAGCTAATTTCACTTTATATAATTAAGAAAAGAGCATAAATTTTATAAAATAAAATAAAAAATAAAAAATATAAAAATATTATTGAATAAACTTAAAATTTTTAAATATAAATAAAGAGAAAAATAAAGAAGTTACGAGCCTATAATCATCAAAGGTAGAGATCATTGGATAACATCTGCTGTATTTTTTTTATTGTTTCCTTTTTAGAGCTAGAAGAGCTATATTTACTTGAGAATAAATAAATATACCCCTTAATTTTATAAAATATACATAATATTATAGAAATTTATACTATTTTTTATAATTTGTTTTACTAAAGAATATTTAAAGTATATTTTTACCAATACCAGCCAGCTCGTTAACTTTTAATTCAATCTGACCTATGGTACGTTCATATTAAAACTATACTGTTTTTATCCAATCCAACTAATTTTCTTATAAGGTGGACCAAATTAAAAAACACAAAAACAAAGAAAGATCCTACGAATATCTTCAGCACCTTATGCAACTATTACTAATTATATAGTGAAAGTAAATAAAACAAGATTTGGCTTAAAATGTCAGGAAATTTACCTTAAAGTGCACAAAGATCAGAACTTTAGTACTAACACAGGAAAGAGAAAGGAACTCGGATGCGCAAAACGCAAGAATGCAGAAGAAGAAACGCAAAAAACGCAAGAATGTAAAGAAAGGAGAATGAGAAATGGGGATGGAGAGAAGTGTAAAGGATGATGGCCTTATATACACAGAGAAATGAAGGGTTGGCTCATCTCGTGGGTTATGAATTACGAAGAAAGGGAGTGTTGGCTTCTTTCTTGATTAAAAAAACAAAGTGAAACAGTGTGTGCGCCTCTATAATCATGTCAAGGGATCATTACCGCTTCACCTTCCTGCGGTTTCAATGTTCCTTTCTTTTTCTCCTCTATTTCTCAGTGGCCCATTTGCCTAAAATAATAAATCTATTTT